>JH153568.1:11393-25326 GCA_000226015.1 Mnemiopsis leidyi | reverse complement strand
TACTGCTCTGAGCTTGATAAGCGCGCGGCGCACAAAATATTGAAAAACTGAGGTTTCACTTTTCGACTGTTATGTCAGACGTTGCCTGACCTGCTGCCGTGATGCTGCAGCCCCCCGCGCTAAGGCAATGCAAGGCAACTTTTCGATTTATTTTGCTCTAACCAGAGCCCTTTTGCGTAGCAGCCGCCAGCACGTAGCGTGCGTAAACACCTTGTACGGCAGCGCGCACCCTCCTGTCATTTTATTCCCATAGAATGAGGGTCGGACGAAGTCAGACAATACCACGCGCGCACGATTCATCATTCGCGTCAGCAGGGCTAGGCAACGTGTTGACGAGATTATATCCGTCTACCGTTGCGTGAGTCGGGAATCACCGCGACAAGACAACGTGTAGCAAGGACTGAGGACGCAGGTGACCTGTTTGAATTTAAAGCCGCGCGCGCATGTACGAGCAGTATTTGTTTTACCGGGCGCTGCTTTTTTACGGTCCTATTCAAAAGCTGTGATCCCCAAGCAATGTTTTTTAGTAATTTCCTGGGTAGATAGCATCGAAAAATGAATTTTTGCACTGCATTGTTGATATTCATCACATAGCTGTGCTGATTTATGATTGTATTGAAATGATGAATAAAGTCGAGCGCTGAAAAAATTCGTTTGTTTAATAGATGGCCACAATTTAACAATTATAATTTACTTAATCAGTTGATTTCCTTACTCAATATGTGGCAAGAGATGTTGTTTTCTGTGATATGAACCCTGGTCCCTGAAGACGGCACTTTTTATACATTGATCGATCCTTGAGATGGTGAATTTGCTTTAAATTCAGATGTTAGATGTGGTTTCATTAATTTGCTTTATTAATCGTACATACCAAGTTGTCGACTAGTTTCGAGGACCAATGTTTAATAAAGCCATCCTCGTCATTAGGATTCTTACCAGGATTCCAATATTATTATTAATATACAGCCGAAGGTATTTTCAGGAAGGGGTCACAAATAGTTTATACCGTGGAATAGCAATTTGCTAACGGAAGTTTAACACGATCGATCGAATGTATGCTGTATGCAACACTATCACGATACATAGATTTGTGGCCCCCAAAATACTTTTCTTTGTCTAATTGAATAAGTAATATAAATAATGAATAATGATGCCAGCATCATCACAGTTAATCCCTCAAAATATCATTCAAATTCAGTTGCGTAATGTAGTAGGTCTAGCCAATATGGCGCCCCTCAGCGATGAAAATGCGCCCCTAATTGGCGCCCCTGGTATAAGGGCTTACTTGAAGCAAATTGTGAAAAAATGGCCGAAAAATGAGGTTATTAAACCAAACACGCGATTTTGCTAGTCGCACAGTTAATCTTGCAAAATTGTCCCATATTTTTTATGACGATTTGGCCCCCCCTGATGACGGCGCCCACCGGCGTAGCCGGGGTGGCCGAAGCATCGTTACGCCGCTGTTCAAATTGCAAAATTTAATAAAATTTATCCTAATATCTAATTAATATTGATAAATTTCTTTTTAGCTACAAAAGCATTATCTTTTAGAAAGCTATTGTGCTTCCTTTTGTTCTCTAAATAATTAACACCTTCTACTCAATTTGTAGTGTTGAATTAATTTCCACTCAAGCATCCTTGATGCACATGTGCCCTATATATAGCCCCCACGGATCAGTATGTAATTTTAGAACGTGATTTTGCATCGAGATTGAAACCATATTGATATCTGTTGGGACAAACGCATTATATGCTGATTTGCTCCAGTGAGGCAACAATGCCCTGTGAGAGCCGGCTACAGCGGAGGGTGTTTTCAAAAGGGGGCGCCAAATCATCATCAGAATACGGGACAATTTTGTCACAAATCTTTTATACCATGTAACAGCGATTGGCTGTCTTGATGAATGGGGTGACATTGCCAATCCACTGAGAACTTGTTGCCGTTTATTACCAGTCCTTTACTAATCCTCCTCTATTCCAATTAGTGAGTTACAATGCCGATATTTGGTTCTCAGTTTGAAAGACTTCTAAGTGAGTAAACTTTTAATCATATTGAGACAGTGAATTTGAACTTTATATAATAACGATTTTAAGTAAAAGCATCTTCATATTGCTAATGTTGTCTTGTAAGTGTCTTCCCTGCTAAGGATATTGCGAGATTATGTCAAAAACAAGATTGGCATTTTCAAATACATCCTCTTTAGCCCTTACTCATTTTAAATTGTTTTATCCTCCTCTTCACTACTGTTGTTTTGCAGGTAAAGCTACAGATGAACAAGTCACAGAGCCTGATTGGGTGGGCATGTTGGCCATGTGTGATCTTGTTAGACAGCAGGAGGTAAGCTGTATGTTAAACTGGCATTTATGTTTTCAAACTCTGTTTCACATTATATCCTGTTTATACAAAAGCTTGTACTGTAAAGATAATGAAGCTCTGATGGTGTTTAATCAATTATTGCTGTCAAATGTGACAATGTCTGACAGTTCTCTTAATTTCCACAGACATCTCCAAGTTCAGCCCTGTCTGCAATCCGCAAGCTTCTGTTCCACAGAAACTCACAAGTTGTGATGAACTCTCTGCTGGTGCTTGAGTGTTTGGTAAAGAATTGTGGGCAGCCCATGCATGAGCAAGTTACACAGTATGAGTTCTTGGAGGAACTTAAAGAACTTGTTAGGGTAAGAGACGTATTCAAATTGTTGTTATAATTCACTGTATCACTTACAACTTGCTGTGCCTTCTTTCTGTAAGTTTTTTAAGATTGTCTTGCCAAATAATTCTGTTCCTCTCGATCTTCTGGAGTTTTGATTTATTTTTGATTGCAGACTGGCTATGCAACAGTGAGAACGAAAGTGTTATCCTTAGTGGCATCCTGGAATGAGGTTTTCAAAGGAGAGTACCGTTACAATTCTGTGAAAGAAGCTTATGATGCTCTCAAAGGGGAAGGTTTTCAGTTTCCTGAGCTTAACAGTTCTGAGGACATATTTGATGCAGCCCGGGTAAGAATAACTCTTCAAGCGTTTTTATTCAGAAATAGAAACAAAAATCAGTTGTTATTCCAACAAATAAAGAAGCTGTAAAATGCTGAAAAAAGTAAGCTTGTTAAAATTACTCAGCACGATTTTGGATTCGTTTCAAATTATAAATTTGGCTTCTGAGTAATAAACTTCGTTGATAAGCTGATGTAAACAAGTCCAAATGTTCCTTTGTTAGGTTGATTAAACGCTGAACTCTAAATTACACCCTAAACTCTAAATTATATCCTGAACTCTGAACATCAACTCTCCCAGGCACCAGAATGGGAGGATGGAAGAATGTGTCATCTCTGTAGGCAACTCTTTACTATCACCAAACGGAAACATCACTGTAGAAACTGCGGTCAGATCTTCTGTGCCGAGTGTACTGCTGAGCGCTTGCCTCTCCCTCATTTTGGTATTGAAAAAGAGGTCAGTTTTAAAGATAATTTGAATTAAGTTCCTTGATGCTTTATTTTGGTTTTATATTTCATTGACCCTTGTGGACACACTGTACCCTAAATTTTTTCATACAGAAACTGTTCTACAACACCCAAATATGTATATTCACCCAGGTAAGAGTGTGTTCTATCTGCGCTAGTAAAGTTGGCAACAAAGCTGGAGACTCCGCCGCGTCTGGAACTGCCAGTAGTTCCTCTTCTTCTACCAGTAATAGACAACCTGCTGTTAACCCACAGGTATTAAGACAGAAAAACTTAGAGTTGTATCTACTTTTAATCTAACCATGAACTTACACTTTATCAGTTACAAATTAACTGTAACATGAATTTACGGATTAATATTAATAATATCTGAGATGTAAATTTTCTATATCAGGATCTCTGATAGCAGCAAGTTAGTTAAGTCTCATTCTTCAAATTTAGTAACTTTGAACTGTTTTTCTCCGTTGATTTAAAAATGCGTTTTAAGGAAACTTTTCGTCAAATATTTCGAACTGACAAGTTCATATTCATTCACTGAAATGATAATAGATAAATCAATAAACGCCCAGAAACTAATTTGCGATCAAGTAAGAAATTTGACAATCTAAAATAAGGTTCAAGGCTTTTATAATTCTATCTTATCTTCAACTGAATAACGGACAGTCAAATAATGGAAATTCGAATAACAGAAAAATGTCGTGAACCTGTGCAACTTATAAAAGCGACTGCATAAACTGTAAATTTTTCTGATTGTTCCTCGCTATTATTGAGGTCAGGCTTGGTTTCCAAAATCACCCTTGCCTCTATGATTGTCCTATCCGTTGTTGTTGACGCGTGTTGGATGATTTTGAGTTCCAGTCTCGGGTGATCGCTGGTCGGGTGGTGGCATCAAATTCTATATTGGCTACATTTATGATGTAGTAGATTTAAGGATTGAAGTACCGTATGACATGTAATATACCCAAGAAATTTTTAATCAATAAAACACAATGTAATTTAGGTGGAGAATGAAGAAGCAAAAAGGAAACAGAAAGAACTGGAACTGAAGGAGAAGGAAGAGTTAGACCTGGCTATTGCCCTGTCTCTGTCTCAACAAGAGGCCGGCCCTGCTGTAAGTGCCTTTTTTATCGTGCTCAGCTGAGAATACAGTTTCTTCTTCATATATGTGACACAATTTCTTTCTAGAGAACGTCCTATTTATAAGGTAAACTTAAATAAGGTAAACTTAAATGTCCAATGCCCTCCCTTGATGACCAAGGAAAACTCAGCATTCAGCAACCATCAAAGTCTGAAGAAAATCAAGCTCCTTTAAATTCACATTTACCCACAGGCGCGTGCCCCGACTCCAGTGACGGAGTCCTCTGCGCCCGCAGAGAACCTCTACGCAGAGGTCGAACACATCAAACCGTTCAAGGAACAGGTAGCACCTCAGGCAATGTACTATCCTGACCTTTCTAATGTTGCTGTGAGTGTCTTCTTTTATTTCTACAAACTTTACATACTTTTTGTAAATTCCGCAAACCCACCTGGTTTGCATTGAAAAAAAGTTTCTGCTTTTACTTGAAAAAATTTAAAATGGTTTGAAACAACTTCTTCCTTGCCCTAAGCCCTTTGTATTTTGTATCTCGCATCTTTCGATTTTTGTCACATTGCATTATCACATTTGCAACTTTAGCATACACATTTGTACAAACCAGTGCTCATTGTATTATAGCTGTAATCTGTATTTAGCTGTATATAGCTGTATTTGTATTAATAGTAGTTAGATATAACACTACACAGGTTGTACCTAACGGACTTTATCCTACTGTAAACTCCCAACCTACAGCTACTGCGGTATCTCCCCCTTCACATCAACCTATACAACAAGCTTACCAGGTAAGAAGATAGTTAATTAGTGAAGTTAATTAGGAACTGATAAATAGTTTCCTTTGAATTTCATTTTCTTAAATCTCCTAATAAAATCCACGTTAAAGGAGTTTAATTTGTTGTACAAGATGTTTTCTTACCTTCTATGTAAAAACTCAAGATGTACAAGTAAAACAGATCTAACCAAAACTTCACACTAGCCCCAGGTACAGCCTATGGAGGAGCCCCCGGCTGATAACGCTTACACCCAACAGATAAAGGATCTTACTGAAATGTTAATGAGGAAACTCAACCAAGCTGCCATGAAAGGTAAAGTGGTGGTTACGTTTTACTTCTTTTTAGTTTAAATTTGTTGCCTTATCTCTAGCTCCAGTCTCCACGCCGCTACATTGATAATCGTTTTGAAACTTACAAATTTTACGGTTTTCTAATTTTACAGCCTTCTTCCTGTGACAATATATCTAACACCCCCCCCCCAGGTCAGCATGTAGGAACAGACCCCCACATCCAGACACTCCTAGCATCCCTGACCGCGCTCCACCCCAAACTTGTTACCGACATTGAGGACACAGAACGGAAAATGAAGACACAGAAACTTCTTCTGGAGAAGATAGGCACGTGTCAGCAGGCTAGAGAGAGTCTCAACAAGATGAGGGAGGAGCATCTAGAGAAGGTGGGTCTTCCTTTTTTATCACATTTGTCTTCAATATGGATAGAAAATTGTTCTCACTTAAACTTCGACCGGTAGGACTTTTGGTGGGCCACCAATTTTGGCAGGGAAATTTTGTGGCAGTCGTTTATCAGCCTTTTATTTGCATGACAAGGAAATCACAAACGGCTTCTCGATGATTTAAAGTAACCAAACGAACTACTTTCAACTCTAACCGTTATCAAAAGAACGATTTTCGCTCCGAGATTACAAAATATTTAAGATTCAATAAAATTCGAAGCAGAAGTACTTTGTAATGACTCTGTAACAACTAAACATAGAATTACACTCGTGTTTTATAGGTCCGACAACAAGAAGAGGAGCAGAGCGTACTGATGAGGCTGCAGATGGAACAGAAACTGGAACTGTTGAGACAACAGAAAATGGAGCAGCTCAAATACCAGGTTAGTTTAGTCAAGTTCATAATTTATTTGACTGTAACTTGTTGCATGCAAAAGGGTGTTAGCTTTAAGATGGGTTATTTAAAAATTGTTTATGGAAACATCCATGTTCTTGTTTATCTAAAAAATTTATAAACAGATTAAATGTGACCGTACAACTTTACAGGAGGAACTGAAAAGAAGACACGAACAAGCAGTGTTTGACCGAGAGTCTGCGAAAGCGGCAGCAATAAGTGCTGCCGCACAAGCAGTCAGCGTGGCGCCGGGTTCGACTGCGCAGCCGGTCAGTGCGGCGCCTGCTCCTCCCGTTGTCATGAGCACCCATGTAAATCCTAGCAACTACGTAAGTTCAGATTTTGTAATTTTAGTTGAGGTTAAATTTCCCAAATTTGAATAGATCCGGCAAACTTCAGACAGAATCTTCCTTGTCACCGAAAATTGATCTATACAATCCTAGCCCTGACATTCCACACAGGTAGCCCCACAGCCAGCAGTAGGAGTTACACAACCTCAACCTCAACCTACCTACCAGCATCCTGTTTACCGCCAACTACCGCCCCAGCAGATGGGGCACCCTCCTATGGGGCAGCCCCCCGGGGTCTACACATCTCTTCCGCAGTACATGGGCCCGCCTCCTGGAGCTAGAGCCATGATGGAACAACATTACGGCCCTCCTCAGCATCATATGGGACATCCGCCTCAATCAATGGGACATCTGCCTCAAGTTATGGGACATCCGCCACAGTCAATGGGACAACCGCCTGTATCAATGGGACAACCGCCCCAAGGACAACCACCTCAAAGTATGGCGCAGCCACCTCAAGGAATGGGACACCCTGGACACATGATGGGATATCCAGGACAACAACCTGGACCCCAGCAGTACGCGCCCCGTCCTCTTCAACAACATGAAGTGCAGGAGCCGCCCCAACACCAGCAACCTCCACCCGTCTCGCAACATCCTCCACAGGTGCGGATTTTTGGAACTTAAAAAATTTGAGTTCCAATTTAGGCTAGTTTATTACAGTGCACATGTAACGGAATATTTATTTCGCACTTCAAGTGTAACTTTAAAATTAATTGTGCGTCACCTTTAAAATTAATTTTTCCCCTAATTTTTATTTTTTGTCAGGAACCGGCTGCACCTCCTCCAACCTCCACTTACCCACAGCCTCAGGCACCGCTTTCTAACCGGGACGTTATGAGTGCTCTAAACAACGCTCCAGCTGTTCCTACCGAGGCGCTGCCCCAGCCTGCGCAACGCGAGCGACGCGAAGACCCTCCTGTTGCTGACTTGATATCGTTCTGAAGGACAAATTCAAGTCCATTGTTTGTTGAGGGAATTTACGACTGAATGATCATACTTTAGCTGAGCTAAGACCTTATAGTTAGAAACTCAAAAGTATTTTGGAAGTTTTTCCCTTGTTTTCTGTGTAGTTTTTGTTTGAAATGATTTTTCTGTTATGAATGGGGATTAAGCTACAACTATTTTCGTGTAGATTACTGCTATTATGATTCGTGACGATGCTTCAGTTGTTGTTTTTGGAATTTTTTCGATCTGTAAAATATAAATTTGACCTTAAGATTGCAGAATTGTGTTTCTTATAATCTTAGAAATGCAATGGTCTTTAACCCTAATCTTTCATCGAAACTGTCAATATTCAAACAGGTCTCGAAGAACGGTACTTAACTACGAATCTCTAACGAACGGCACTTTTTCCAGGTACAAAATAATGGACAAGTTGCGTTCCCGGAAATGTCCAAACTGCGACGATGTCGGTCACTCGTCTCTGGACTGCCCGAAACTCGGTAACGGAAAATCAGGCGAACTTCCCGAATTCGGATCAGATGTCGGGATAAAACTCCGTGTGTCAAACCGAGGACACCCCCAATCCCGGCTGAGTAACCCAGATTCCCGAGTTAGAAGCCCCGCACATTCTCGTCTTTCCCGTCCAGCCAAGATCAAAGTTTCCAAACTGCTGGAACGTAACGAACCCTCCAGAAGGACTGACAGTTATCTCCGCGGAGAGGGGAAGTTTGACGAGCGTCCCGTTTATCCGAACATAGCGATAAAGACGAAGCGAACACGTTTAGTCGTGTCCGACAGCGAGTCTGACGGTCGGGGTAACTATTCAGATCTTGACGAGCCGTTAACCATCCAGGTGGACTACGGTAAACCTAAAAAGTCAAAACGCAGATCATCGGATCAAGGAATCTCTAGGTCGTTAAACATCCAGAAAACTATTACAAAACCGGGCGACTTGAGGTTCCAGATGAAATCCAGACCGTTAGCCGCTCCCCTCATACCTCAGTATAAGACAAAGGAAGATCTTAGATTCTCGATCAAACGGCCCACAACGGAGAGCAAGCGGAAGAAGACACGCCCGCCGGAACATGAAAATATTCCGCTTTCTCCTGTTCACAATGTGGAAGAGGAGGAGGAACTTTTGAAGGAAGTTTCTGGAATTAAGAGAACAACTACCGGTTCTGTGATCAGGTTTGATAGTTCTGGTGAGGAGGAAGGAGGAGAGGAGGAAGAGGAGGTGGAAGAGGAAGAGGTGGAGGAGAGAGAAGAGGTTCCAATAAAGGAGAAATCAGATAGTGAAAGTGAAAGTGAATCTGCCAGTGTGAAGGAAATGGAGGTTGAGGAGGTTAAACCTGAGCCTAAAGAAGAGCCTATGTCGGCCGAGGAAGAAAAGGAAGAATCAGGTTCGTCGTCGTCTTCAGACGAAGATGGATCTTCCTCCAGCAGTGGGAGTGACTCCGGCAGTGAATCAGAGGAAGAAGTCGTTCAGAAGAAGAAATTTATCGACATTCGAGAAAAATACGATTCCAAACCCATCCCTGCCTCAAACCCAGCTCCAGCTAAAGTAGCCCCAAAACGTCAAACTAGCAGAAGATCCTCAGAAAAGAACAAGACAGAAGTCAAACGTGATCACCATACAGCATCAGATGATTCTGGAGCGAGCGAAGTTAAGAAACCAGTACAAAAACGTGTAAAGACCGATACACGCTCTTCACACGAAGGTCGTGAAAGTCGTGATGGACCGCTGTCTAAGGAGCAGTTATTGAGTTTGAAATCAAATGATTCTGACTCGTTCTCGGACGATGGCGAGGAAATGAGAGCGCACTCTGGCGCGCTGGCCGTCCTTGAGGACACCAAGTCTAGAAAAGTGTCTCCTGCCCCAGAGAAAATAGTCCCCATATTTCCCTTCAAAACGAAGTGTAGAGCCAACCAATTTCCCGAATCGAAAGTACCGTTTATCGACTCTCATTGCCACATTGACTACTTATTTGTGAGGGAACGAAACTTCGGGACATTCGCTTCCTACGTCGAGAGCAAGGACTTTCCCAAGAACTTTTCAGGGTGTGTAGCGAACTTCTGTGACCCCCCAGCGTGGGGGGAATATCAGATGTATGAAGATATTCTCACTGAAGATGGGGTATGGGGCGCGTTTGGTCTGCACCCCCATAACGCTAAAATGTGGTCTCCTGAGATTGAGAGGGATCTAATTCGAGCTTGTTCTCACCCCAAATGTGTGGCGTGGGGCGAAATGGGTCTTGACTATGGGAAGGGACAGATGGAAACGAGTCCTGATGTTATTGAGATGCAGAAAGACGCGTTTCTTGCGCAGATAAAACATGCGCTGAAGTTGAACAAACCCTTTGTTATTCATGCACGTGGAGCAGAGATGGATGCTTTTGAGATCATGAAGGTAACAGTTATTGATCGTTTGGCATGATCGGTTTAATGAAATGATTTGAAATTGTTTTGTGGAGCATTATTTCAATCTTTTGAAGTTGAAGTTTACCAGTGCATTTACTTACTAATACCCTGTCAGGCTAAAGCTCCAAAAGACCACAAAATCCACTTTCATTGCTACAGTGGATCGTGGAATACTGCCTGGAAAATGCTGGAATACTTCCCAAACATGTATCTTGGCGTCACAGGTTTGTCTGTCGCTTTGTTTTTTTCAAACAGGTATAATCTACTATGCGTGTGACCTGCCAAAATGATGATGTTCATCACTGACCATTACCTCCTTTTCCCAAATGTAGCCAAGATACTAGCGGATTTTGTCTTTAGATTTAAGAAAAGTACCCCTATTTTCGCGCGTCACGTGCGTATCAACTGTGCGCATTGTGATTTAGATGAACAGGAAATGATATTGCGTCTTCGTTTGCAATCCATACTGGCTTCTCCTGTCATTAACCTGTCTGGAAAATAAGAATGATAACAGATGTTTCCAATGTTCCGAAATCCGAGCTTCAGGTGTCCTGTAACTAAGTTGCACTGATTCTATGATGCTTGATAAATGCACTTCGGACGATACATGTGTTCTTTCTTTTTAACTCTGAAACAGTAGCATCCAAATATTATGCATTTGTAGTCTGTAAGCTGTGATCAGTAACTAACTCTTCTTCATTGTACAAGTAGAATCCTGTCACATTCTGACAACGCGCTCCTTGACCTTTGTCTAGAGAAAGAACCATGAAAATTTCGGTCTGTTCAGAAGTGTTTTATAACACGAAAAGACTGTTTTGCCGCTTATTTCCTTGTCTACATTATATCTCAGAATACTTCGTTTATACGATCATAACCTCCCTACCATGACTATTAACATTCGCTGCTACTCCGCCTTAGAAATAATTATTGTTCGCCCCCTGATATTTTCTCTTGTTCTCCTGAGGTCATCTATTCTTCTGCAGTTCTGTGTTCCTCAGCAGTAAACTTTTAAGTTGTAACTAATACAAATGATACCTTAAATGTAACTCAAAAATACTGATGATCATTATTATTTTATCAAGCTGGAAAATCCAGTGACACCGCGATTGCAAGCATTGATAAGGTAGGGCAGATAACACTGTGTTGTACACATATCTGATTAGGTATTACATGTGGCACGTGTTCAGTAGACAGCTGTTAATAAGCTGGAAAATCGTTCGTTTGCACCATGGCTTTTGTCACGCTCTAAACATAATTAATTTTAACTTGCTTATTGTTATTGCTGATGACTAATTAAGTTGAAAGTGCGATCACAATCTCACGAAGGGCTTAATAACTTTAATAGGACGATTTGGTTTACAGTGTCCCTCGATTTACCGGGCCTTCTCCCTACCCCCGAGAGGCCCGGTAAATAGAGGTTTTACTGTAATAATATTTCTAAAATCTACACTCTGCTGCTCTAATTATGGTCTTACAACCAAGCATACCATAAGATCGGATAGTATGTACTGATAGACCCAACAAAAAAGTTTAAGGGCGTCCAGAACTGAAATGCGTGTGTGTTGAAGTTCTTTAACATACAACTTATGTACTGTTTTTAATACTCCAAGTATTCTACCCATCTTTTCTCTTTAATCCATCTTTTCTGTTTTTAGGTTTGGTAACGTTCGGAACAGCATCTGACGTCCGGGAAGTTGCCAGGAAAATCCCCCTGGAAAGACTCCTTATCGAAACTGACGCTCCTTACATGAAACCAAACAACGCTGGTTCAGTCGACCAAGATTCTCCGAGGTCGGCTAGCCCCGCTATGGGCCTCTGGGTGGCGGCCAAAATAGCTGAAATCAGACGAATTGAACTGGATGATGTGTTGATTCAAGTCAGGAAGAATGTGACTAATATGTATGGTATTTGAGTAAATTATTAAGACAATAGTCAAGATCCTTCTGCATTCTGTAATGTTAATGAGTTATTGCTATTACTGCTTTTGATTTTTTACAGACGTGTAAATTGCTTCGGGTTGGAGGCTGATTTTCATGAACGTTTACATTTTCAAAAGTCCTATTGGACTTAATTACTTTTATCACACAAATATTTTCTACTGTTTGAGTTTAGGTTATGCTGTCTTCGATTCAATGCTGAATAGACTATTTCTGAAATTACTTTTTGTACTTGTACATTGTATACAAATTGCAAGTGCAGATTTCTAGAAACTTTGTGAAAGTCGATGTAATCTATATAATTTGAGCCACCTCAATCTTTATTCTTATCATATTTTCAATTTTATCTGTTTAAAAAGCACTGTTTGAGCTATTTTGTATGAATTTGCCGTTCAAAAATGTTTTGTCGCGGTGCTAGCCCACTCTCGCAGCTCAAACGTTAGACGGATATAATCTCTTCAAAAAATGTTCAATGCAATCAGGAATAATGATAGATTATCTAAGTATAGTTATAAGAGTTACTATATGCTATAAGCCTCCAAATTTTATTTAAAATCAAATGTAGACGCCTAAATCCTTCAACGGGCGATGCGCGTCTAGAATTTCTTCAGGCCAGAAATGCGTGACAGCGCGTGATGGCCGCGACAGTAGGTTATCAACCTACAACTAAATCCTTCGAATTCGATGTGTCAAATGAAAGTTTATCATTGAGGTGGGATTCACCGTCCCTACTACATAGTATGAACACACAATCCACATTGCATTATGCATTTAATTAATTAATTTATTGTCTAGTAGACTTTGTCCGACCCTAAATGGGCGATGCGCGTCTGCACTCTGTTATTTCTTCAAGGCGTAAGCACAAAGTTTGCTAAAGACTCATATCCCTGTGCGAGCTTCGCGCGACGCAAAACACAAAAGCTCACGCGACGCCTACAACAGACAACCTATGTCCCATTTGACGAGATGATATCCGTCTAAGTCTAACGTTCTAACGAAACGCGGCCAGGAGAGCAGCAAGCTGCGAGCCGCGCGCGCGGGTCGGGTAACACCTCGACAAATGTCCTATGGCTATGTGCGTCCCGATATCAGATATTGTCGCGGTGATACCCGACTCACGCAGCTAAAGCTGATCGTTTCGTTAGAACGTTAGACGGATATAATCTCGTCAATCCCGATAGGGCCGCGGCGCTCGTTGCATTGCTAAGCCAACATAGCCCTGTGGCGCGCGCTTGTTTCACGTTGTGACCCGGCCCTTTTCCGGTTGACGAGATTATATCCGTTTAACGTTCTTTAACGAAACGTTCAGCTATTGCTGCGTAAGTCGGGTATCACCGCGACAATTTTCCGGGGGCGTGGCACCAATTGAAAATTTAATTTAAAAATTGAAATGGGCCGCAGCGCAAGGCCAAGGCTAGGCAAAGTTTAGCAATGGCGCGCGCAGCACAAGCGTCCGCGTCAGTGCAGGGCTATGTTAGTTTAGCAAGCACAAAGTTGGTGAATGTTGCATTACCGGGCGCTGCATGGCTCTCAAAAGAGCAACAAAAGACTGAGGTTCCCAGGCAAATGTCGCAGCGCTATATATTTCTTTATAATTTTGTCGAGGTGTTACCCGACCCGCGCGCGGCTCGCAGTTTTTTGCTCTCCCGCGCGATGAATGTCGAAAATATTTTCCTTTGTAAAATCGAGCGCTACTGCGTTGTTCCTCTATGATGTGTATTATTGAAATCTTGGCCTTATTCAACCGGCAATCTGATAGTTACTCCGAATACAATGAAACAACTTTTATTATTATTGGATAATTAATTTGAAAGCATTTCGACGAGCTACTTTGT
>JH153565.1:6956-38839 GCA_000226015.1 Mnemiopsis leidyi | reverse complement strand
ACCTGACTACAAACCTGTTGGGAAATAACGCTCTCAGTTCATACAACATGTGATTACAACCTGACTACAAACCTGTTGGGAAATAACGCTCTCAGTTCATACAACATGTGATTACAACCTGACTACAAACCTGTTGGGAAAAAGCGCTCTCAGTTCATACAACATGTGACTGATATGAAGAGATAGGCGGGTCAGGGTTTTTCTTTCTGTACTGTTCTCGTTGTATACGTTACGAGTGTCACGGAACAGCTTGATTCCTCGTTTCAACTGTATAAACGAAGGAATGTTTAGAAATGTTGGGGAAACCAGTAGTTTTCAAAATGGCGATCGACTGAACTTATTTTGCTATCAGTTTATGCTCACAAACGTACTGGAACAACAAATCAAGCCGTATCTCGTGAGCTGAGCAAAGAGCTAGACTGTAGAAGGAAAACAATACCTTGTTACAAATGTTATCGATGAATAATCTGAAGTACTGGTTAGAGTTGAGATCGCTCATTCTGCTGTCATACTGCTTGAAGATCTCTGACAGGGTCTACAACAAAATTCCTTGTTACTAAGATACAATAACACTAGATACAATAACACGATTTTTGAGAATTTTGGAAGTAAAATTGAGGTAAATTAAATTTTCAATAAATCAGGATCAATTACCTACTGTATTGATTATTGATTAAAACCGATAAAAGTGAGTTGAACTAACTTGAAACATGTGAGGCAGAAGATCAAGAAGGTAAAGAATAAAAGTTAAACTAACTTGAAACATGTGAGCGGAAGATCAAGAAGGTAAGGAATAAAAGTTAAACTTACTTGAAACATGTGAGGCAGAAGATCAAGAAGGTAAGGAGGAGATCGTTTTAACCCAAGTTGGGGGTTACTGCAAAGTTTCACCAGTTTTTCCAGAAATCTTTGCACCCTGAAGTTATTGACAAAAACTCTGTATCAGCAAATTTCATATTATCATTCACTTACAAAGTAAAATAAGGTTAAAGTGAAGTTTTAGATGGGGACACATTATAATCAATGGTAGCAGGTCAACATAATCTTAGAATAGAATCTTACTTCTCAATTGTGCGTTTGTCAATATTTGTTCCATCTAAAGCTCCTTGGGTATTCCCTCTGCCACTTCCAGTAAATCGGGAAAAGAGACCACTTATACCTGTAAAAGATTCAATGAGATACAATACATTAATTCATTAAGCAGTATGATTTGTGCTTGATCATTAATAAGCAAATTAAAATAAAAATTCTTTGCAATACTTAAACTGAAACCAA
Source organism: Mnemiopsis leidyi (assembly GCA_000226015.1). Classification (NCBI taxonomy): domain Eukaryota; kingdom Metazoa; phylum Ctenophora; class Tentaculata; order Lobata; family Bolinopsidae; genus Mnemiopsis; species Mnemiopsis leidyi. The sequence continues at coordinate 37,564 of JH153565.1, read as the reverse complement.
ACTGCACTAAATGAATTGCGTGTTAAAAACCTCCCAGACCGGGAAATAGTGATTGAGGGTGAAATGAATTGTGTCTCTATTAAAAGATCTAAAATCTTCCAGGAGCCCCTTCAGTATAAGGGGCCCATATTTTGCGAGTGTGGCTTGCCGCACATCTTATCGTGTTTTGGTGTCCCGTCATATTTTACAGTGGGAAGCATTTTGATTCGAAAAAGTTTGTATGTTACATTGCTGTTCTGTAAAATTTGAAAAGTTTTCGATAAAAAAACTGTTAAAGCCCGAATACAGGTGTAACAAATAAAAATACAAAACTGTGGGTGAGTACCTCCTTCAGCCATTGTTGAAGATAGTATATCACTCCATTGCTACTTCAATACTCCTTTTGTTGTTTATGGGTTATCATCAACAGGACCAGTCAAAGGCCTACTATTGAAAATATGTGATTAAGTACATGTGTCAAAATTCATTCAAGTGCATACATTTCCGCTTTTATCCAGTCACTTTTTCCTCATAAAAGGATATTTCTAACAAAGAAATAAGAATGGTAACCTCATATTTTACAATAAATCAATATCTCTTGAAGGGCCATATTTAATTAACCTAAAGTCCAAAAACATGCCAAAGTTTAACAATAAGAAGAACTGGACAGTTGTCACTGCTCATAGTTTAACTGACATTCTTTCCAATGACTATACATTTTCCTTCCTCTTCTACAAAGATTAGTTGAATTTTGCCAATATCTAATATTAAACAATTACCTTTAATTTACTGAGATGAGTGTATGAATCATAACCCACCCCCCCCCCGCCGCTATTCGTCATCTAGCTTTTTGTGTTTCTCTTAAAAATTTTGTGTTTCTCTAGCTGCTCATTTGATGGGTGTATGAATTATAAACCTCTGAAACATCAAAAAAAAACAGCCAAGGAAAATTGGTCAAAGCTAACCCAGAAATATGCCAGTCACTAAACGACACATCAGATACAACCATGGAAAAAGTTAAAAAGGTCTACCCCAAAACAGGACCGCAAATGCGGACTTAAACCAAGCATAGAGTATGCCAATTTGCAAATCCACTCAGGCCAACGCGCTAGCGCATGGTGCCAAACTGGAGGAGTAACAATTTTACAATGTTAAATGATCAACCTCATACCAAACATTTAATTGATGAATGTACGTCAAACTTAATACATACAATTTAAGATAACACACCGATCCCCCAAAAACAAGATGCATAATTCAGTCTCAGGGATCACCAAACAGGACCTATAGCAAAATGCAGTGGTAGATTATCGCAGTAATCACTTCACCATTCCGGAAGGGCATTTCGATGCTTGACTGGTAAAGGGTTCTGGGAGTCCTCCAATGACCAATCACTATGACAGATGTCCGTCGGGACATTGACGATCCACTGGGCCTTAATATTCTTATGTCCTTTAGAAGTACCAGCCTTGCGAACCCCAAGCCAGCTTGGCTTTCAGCACGATCCTGCAAACCAAAGGTTGGTGGTGTAGTGGTATCTTCCCCGACTTTCTACGCAGAAGATTGGGGGTTTGATTCACAGGTCCGCCAATCTTAGAGGAGTGCGCTAAGGGCATCTGCCTATGCAATTTTCTTCGGTTGACTAAGCCAAATGACCGGGAAACCGTGATTGAGGGTTAAATGAGGAGGGTCTCCGTTAAAAGATTTAGAATCTTCCAGGGGCCCCTTCAGTATAACTTTAAAAGCCTGGGTACAGGTGTAACAAATACTATTGTTTTACTGCCATTATCCACACTTTGCTGTCGGCACATGTTTAGATTGGGTGTAGGCCCTGTTTCAGACCTTCTAACCTTCACTATCAAAACAGTATCTTAAAGGCACAATGAATTTAAAGAAGCTTGAATTTGACATTTTTCTCATTGCTATAAATGATATTTAATAAAAATTGTTTTATTCTTGAAATACCCCTAGAGGTGTTAGCCACATAGAAGATGTAGCCTTCATTTTAATTCGGGAAGGTAAAGTGGGTGCCCACCGACAAATAAGGTTCATTTCTGACACTACTAAACCCAATAACCTTGATAGTCTTGATATTTCATAAGTTGCGTGTCATCAGGGAAAGGAGGTCATGACCCACTCACTTTGAACTGGCAAAAGTTTGCGGTAGAAAATAATCATTCTTAGCATTATTGTATTCTTAATTTCAGTAATATTAATAATGTTGCAAAATCAAAGCAACAAAATACCGCTATGAAAATCAAATAAGAATGACACATACCCATGGTCAAAATTGAAATACATGATTATGCTCTGAAACATGATGCTCAGAAGCACTATCAAACACGGGATAGGAGTACGGGAAACTGCGAGTACTTTCCTTAACATCCATTTGGGATGTCTAAAAACAAACACGAAGAAAACAAAATATGGTTTAATTATTTTTCTCTACTATCATTTCTTTAAAATGATATATTGACATTACAATTATTGTCTGACTTTGTCCAACCCTCATTCGAAACGAATAGAGAATAAAATGACGGGAGGGTGCGCGCTGCTGTACAATAAAATTATTTTTCATGGACTAACAATTTGAATAGGAATTTTTAATATTTTCTTTTTATTCTATATTAACGTGAAAAGCGATAAGAAATATTGCTATTTTATTGTGTTATATTGCAGACAAATTAAAACTTTTAAAAAAAATTTAGTTTAACTTGAAAACACTTGTAGGTTGATAACCTACTGTCGCGGCCATCACGCGCTGTCACGCATTTCTGGCCTGGCGAAGAAATTCTAGACGCGCATCGCCCGTTGAGAAAACACAAATTTCAAACTGGGCCGACAGTATTTTCAGAGTTCTCATATTACAAGATCATAGCAACTTTATTCAATATTGAATATTGGTTCACGAAATTTATTTAAAATATTAACACCTAACCAGGTGCTTATGCACGCTACGCGCGCGGCGCCTGTCACCTTTGGCAGTGCGCACCCTCTCGTCATTTTGATATCCTTTGCTTTATTCGATTTGAATGAAGGTAGCTGTAGGACAAAATCAAACAAGCAAAAAGGTTTTGGTTAGAAAATAGAGCAATTTACAATATTATATTGGTATTAAAGACATTATATTGCAAATTTCTTAAGCATTTAAGCATTTAAAGTATTGTTAAAATATTGAACGGGCAATGCGTGACATGAGCTCGGTTGGCGACGTAGTCTCGTTAAACAATTACGCTTGACAAGATAATATCCGTCTACCGTTCTAACTTGCTACACGTTGCATAGCCCTGCTGCCGAATTTTTTTTGAAAAGGGTCACAACGTGAGACAAGTTCTGACGCGAAACTTGTTCAGCTTTAGCTGCGTGAGTTGCAGGTATCACCCGGCCGCGACAAAATTACACAGGCATGGCAAAAGGTTACCGGGCGCTGCGTGGCTCTGTCTCTTCGCAAAGCAACAAAGACTAAATGTCCCCAGGCAAACAATCATCCGACTTGTTAAGCCAACTTAGCCCTGTGGCTGGCGCTGCGCGCGCCCTGTCTTGTCTGACTTTGTCCGACCCTCATCCCGGAGAATAAAATGACGGGAGGGTGCGCGCTACTGTACAAGCCCTGTCGGGACGTACGTTACATAGCTTAGTGTGTGTGTGTGTGTGTGTGAGCTTTTGCGTCCGTCACAATTTCGCGCTAAGCTCGCACAGGGATATACGTGTTTAGCAATCATTTGACCCCCATTGAATTCAATTAGATTTGACGAGATTATATCCGTCTAGAAATGAAAAAACGAAACGATCTCGTTCAGCTTTGGCTGCGTGAGTCGGGTATCACCGCGACAAAATTAGATCAGTCAACTTATAATTTTGACGAGATGATACCCGTTGCCGTTAAAACGGTAGACGGATATAATCTCGTCAAATAGGTTGAAGTCAGTCAGTACTGGACGGGAAAATAAAATGGGGTACTTGTAAGAAAGTTGTAAAATAACTTTAACATTTACAAAAGGATCAAACAAGAATTTTAATGTACAGTGGTAAGAAAATTTAATTCATATCAAAATCAGTTGATGGTAAAAACAGGCCTTCAAATTAACTTCTACGTATATTAGACATTCAGTTTCAATAATCTTAAAACGGTCAAGAAAAATGAATCCCTCAAGTTAAAATAAAAACTGATCGAAATTACGGAAACAAAATGCACTCAACGTAGGAAAAAGGGACAATCATTTTAAGATCAGAAGAGTCATCAAAAATTTTAGGCATATTTACGCAAAAATGCATCGTCAAAATCATCAATTCATTAGGTCAAAAAGTATTTAAGATATCCTAAAAGAAATGGCTTTAACAGTTTAATAGTTTACATGTATGAATAGATACGATAAAACACTGCTGTTTCACTTTCACGGTCAATAAAATCAGTAAAAACGAGATGACTCATCTCAAAATAGCCTAATAATTACAGTAATAATGATTACAGCTTCATACTTATTGTTAAAATCGGTGTATTCACATTAACGGTGCAATAATACCACGTGACTTGCAAGCACACAAAAACAATCGTCTGCATTGTCACTGCTACACAAGATCAACAAATGCTGTCTACTACATTTTGACATATCTGAGATTACCGATACGCAGCATCGAGACATACATCCAAATATGTCGTGTCATAATGCCGGGTGTTAACCTCGGCAGTAAACTAGTGGTGAAGGTCGCCTTGCGGAGCAACGTAGGTGAATTCTGTGAACTGATGTTCGTCCAGTACCCCTGAAATTATAGGTTTATCATTGAAAACGAATAAAGGTAATTGTGTTTATTTCCGGGAAATTATTGTTATAGAGAAATTAAACGGTTTACAACCAACATTCTTTAATCTTTGTTCAGTAAAAACTATTTAATATTCTTCAACAGTTCAGGCTGAAAACCGCTTGAATTGTAATTATCTATCGTGCGGCTCACACTACCACAGCCTTGACACATAAGTGTCATCAATGTCCGCCTTACAATTAGTGTAGAGTACTGCGATAAACGTTTTATAAACTTATGTACACCTATACATAGGTACGTTACTGCTGTGCCTGTGTGTATTCAGATAAGAGTGTTGACAGGAATTTGAGGAGCACATTTAACCACTTTGCAATTAATACTGCCTCCTGTCCTGCAGCATAGTTGTTTGGGGGCATATATATAGTGGCATAGTCGCACAGTGGCATGGCAGCACAGTACTATTTCAAGAACAGTTTCCTTACTATAAGTAATCCTTACTATAAGTCTCCAAGAGGATAGTAAGCTGTCAGGTATTAAGACTTCTGCATCATTATCCGCAAGTTACAGTGAACGACCCCTAAGTAAAAATCCTTCGTCGAGAATAACTAACAAGGAATAGTTTATAGTCCTCTATTTAATTCAGGCAATGGGAATAGAACGTTAGAGTTTTATAAACAATGTTGCCGGTTTGACTCTATAATTTGCAAGCACTATCGGCAAATTTTTGGTTAAGAGTAAACTTTGGGCACCTTTTTTCACTCATGTCTCATCTCAGTTAGAAGATTCGATTCCCTTCACAAAACTTTATTAAAAGGGGTTAATTTGGGGTTCTCATCTATTACATTGTAATGTCTAACGATATTTCTATTTGAATTCCGGGATAATTAGTATCTCCCCGACCCTACACGAACCTTCATTTACAGGGGTGAAATTAGGGGTCTCATCTGTAAACATGGTATCGAAGTTGGAGGTATCGTCGTCGTGCTCGTTGTTAATGTTTGGTACGAAGGGAGGTTTCACCTGAAACATGTACATGTTAGAGTCTACAATGTATTTCACCTGAAACATGCATATGTTAGAGTCTACAATGTATTTCACCTGAAACATGCACATGTTAGAGACTGCAATGTATTTCACCTGAAACATGTACATGTTAGAGTCTACAATGTATTTCACCTGGAACATGTACTTGTTAGAGTCTACAATGTATCTAAAACAATATAGATTGCTACTATACGGGAGTTTTAGCATTCGCCTGTCTTGGAGCGTCGTGTCGATTTAAAACACTTGATAGAAAATAATACATGTCATGAAACTTTGAGATGAACCCTGACATTTGAATGCCTACCTTTTTCTCGTATATGTCTTGCCAGTTCATGCTGGCGAAGAAAGCGTGATTCTTCACGTCTTGAGCTCCTCTAGTGCTTCCACCCAGCCTGTAACAAAATTATCATCAAATTCTCTATATTCTCCAGTGCTTCCACCCAACCTGTAACAAAATTATCATCAAATTTTCTAACTACTACAGGCTACTACAGGCTACCTTTATAACCATGGATAGTCAGAGGAGCAAGCCAGGAGTTAAATATCATAATCCACACTTTTAAACCAGATTTGAAATATAAACCACATATTTAGTGGCAGTGTCGTTTGAGGTGATCTTATCTTAAACGACAACGTTAAGTGTGAACAGTAATAACATATGCGCGTTTTATACTCACGTGCGCGCTATGCTGAATTGTAACAAAAATGTTGTCGCGCGTTTCGTGAAAAGGTAGGACATTTTACTTCCTTGGCACAATTGAATGGCTATTTGGCACCGCTTGCGATACGGACGGATTGACGTCACGCATTACTCTGACGCGTTATTTGAGTTCTTGGAGTCCGCAGGACCGTAAAGGACATTAATTTCACGATTAAAGTTTCAGAATTTCCCTTTCCTGCTAGTTTTTTTGAAGCCAATCAACACCATTTAAAACGTTACCACTGCCAAGATCAAGAAAGCATGGTGTCATACGAGGATTTAATGAAAAATGTAAGTAATTAATAGTGCATTGGCTTGAAAAGAATTGAGCTGCATTACAAAAATGTAAAAAAAACTGAGCTAATCAATCAGTACTCGTTATACTGTGACAGTGTTTAAATGGTTTAATCTATTTCTTTCGACCCCAGGACTTTTTGTTCTATCTTTTTATCAGAACATAGGAAAACAGTGTGAGCTACAGGCGTCAAGAAAATTCCGCAAGGGTTTTTTCAGACATCAGCTGAAGTTTCAAATATTCAACAGATAACAAAATTTATCTGAAATTTGATGCGGCACTGCGGTACTCTGGAATGTTTGACAGCTCGGATGACAGTCCGTGTACATAGCATTAAAACTTCGGTACAGTACACACACGTTGCACATTGCAGTTATTTCGGTTTATTCATACATCACACGTGAACACATCACTATCTTCTGATAATGAGTCGTTCATTATAAAAAACATGTTCATGGCTAATAGGTACATAAGTTGCCGTGTGTACTATGTAGGCTGTACCTAAAAAGCAACCACCGCTAGTCTTATGTACAGAAAGCTATGTACAGAAAGCTATGTACAGAAAGCTATGTACAGAAAGCTATGCTCTTTTTGGAGAAGAAGGTAAATTATACATAGTGAAAGTTTGAAACTGAAGTGCCCACCAATTTTAAGTTAAAAAGTTACTTCATCTTGCAGCTATATTTCATGTTGCGGTTTTGTGCAAATCTGACATTCTGACGAGATCTATCAAACAAAGAGCGTTTGGTATATGAGGAGGCGGAAAGCAATACTGGTCCCGAAATAAGGGGGAAAAGTTACAAGTCAGATTTTCTTTAAATTTTTTTACACGTTATCGTTGTTACCCCCAAGCCGAGAGAGAAGTCGGAAATATTTTATATCAGTGTTTCATCACATTGATTCGTCGTATTTGACTTCTCATTGGTCAATCACTGTCACATTATGGCAAAAATTTTATACTCATCTGATGTCCATCGGCTCCGAAACGTTGTTCTTTGCAGCCGTTCAGTCAGATAAGGTTTAATTTACTGGAGGAAAATCAAAACATAAAACACAAAAATGCTTTATAGTACCTGTGAGAGGGATTCTTGTTGAGAAGTCCCATCAGAATGCTCTTGCCAGTGGGCGTGAGGGAGGTGGGGTATTTTACTTCCTGGTTGAGAATCAGGTCGAACAGGGTGTCGTGAGATTTGGAGTAGAAGGGGAGTCGTCCACACAGCATCTCGTATAATACAACTCCTGGGACAATTATATAATTAATTAATTAGTTAATTAGTTAATTACTAACTATGTAAGTTAAATAAAAGCATTGAGTTAGACACAAATAAAGTTTGGCTACGTTATTCACTTTAGATACACACCAATGTGAATTAGTTACAAAGAACATACCAAGGCCCCACTAAATTCTACCATCCTATTCCACAATCCACAAGTCTACAAAACTAAAAAAGTCCCTAAAATACCGACCTAATCCCCACCAATCCACGGCATGGCCGTAGTCCTGATCATCAATGATCTCCGGAGCAAGGTACTCGGGTGTGCCGCAGAACGTCCGGCAAGTGTCCCCGTATGTTATCTGCTCTTTACACAGCCCAAAATCGGCGATCTTTATGTGGCCCTCTTCGTCCAAGAGTAGGTTCTCTAGTTTTAAATCCCTGCAACGTTGTGTGGTGAAAGTTAGCATTTTATCAAGATAAAATGGAAATATCTTCCTACTTTCACTTTTGGGCTAGACTTACTTGACGCTTGTTTGTAACGTTACTTTTACTTTTGGGCTAGACTTACTTGGCGCTTGTTTGTAACGTTACGAATTTAAGTTTTGCTTTTGAGATCAACATAGATGACGGCTGATCTTTCAGTAAATATGATAATACATAACTGTGTAAGTCAATATGACCCGGTAGCGATGAATTGTAAAGTTTGTAAATCTTTACAGTGCAACAAAATATCTTCAGTAAATATTAGCGTTATCTTTACTGACCTATAAACGACGTTGTTGCTATGCAGAAACTCAAGAGCAAGAGTTATTTCTGCAGCGTAAAACCGGGATCTGTGTTCCGAGAACTTCCTCTCTTTGGCAATGTGGAAGAAGAGCTGAAATTAAAATTACTTACTTAAAATATTCCTGACAGTAGGTTTATATTTCAGTAACTTTCAACATCAAAGCTTAACTTTTTTTAAACTTCACTGGCCAAAACATTCCCTTCATAATAGGGAAAATATCTATAAATTATGATTTTCCTATCAAGTGTACATAAACAATGCTATAGTATGGCCCGGAAATGTTTATGCCCGACCCTTTTGTTCAATAGCTTTTATAAACAAACTTAGACTGGAGCGACATTGTTTTATAAACAAACTTAGGCTGGAGCGACAGTGTTTGGATCAGTGTTTACTTAAGAAATATAAATTTATGTTGCATGTATATTGTAGTTGTGTGCCGGAAGAATAATATTACGCACCAGAGACATTGCCATAGCAACAGCTGGCAGACACGATGGAGTCATTACAAGTTGGAGATTTTGTTTAAAACAGTTTCCTGCTTTTTGAATGTCAAAGTCCGTAAGCGTTGCCAAAGTCACTGTCGGGTTTTAAAGTTTTATGAATCATAGTTATTAGTTCTTTAAACCACAGGTCAATGCAATTACGATTAATCAAATCTAGTCCCCAGCACCGAAAACTACAGCATATTCAAAAAGCTCAGGTCCGGTTTCTGATTACACTTTACAAAGTCATTAGTTAAGTAGTGAAATGAGTGTAGTTGAAGGAGATTGTGTACTAGTAGAGAGGGATTAATGAAACCGGAGTCCGAGAAACCACCTCTACACATCTCTACAGAGTGATAGTGAAAGCCAGACAACTGATATTTACACTGCTGATGTACAGTTCGGAATCCTGGTGTAACCTCTGTACTTACTGCTGCTGATAACTGTACAGATCGCTTTGTATATATATAATTGTACATGTCACATTTGTATATATATATATATATGTGTACATGTCACGGTTCAAATACATGTGCTTCATGTGTTTGTAGCTTTGTAAAGAGCGGTTGTTTTGTGTGTAGAGCGATTAATTTCAGTTAATGGCGATACCGACAATAGGCTGACAATACTGAGTGTGGACTGTGGAAATTTCAATAAATCCGGGTGATTTTCTTTGCCAATACTTGTTTAACCACAGAATATTAAACTTATAATTTGTTTCAATTGGATACGTTCCGACAATTAGGAATAAATAAATGCCAGATTTAAACGTCGCAGTATTTTCATGCTGCCATCTCTCTTGCCATGATAATTGCAAAATCGCATCAAACACCAGCCAGCACAAGCAATACGTTAAAATAACTGTAATTATGAGTTTGTTCACGATGAGAAATGAAAATTGTCACCTAATCGTGAATTGAGTAGCAGGCGAGAGTTTACAGCTAGTTATGTGAGTCTCTGTGTAATGTGTGTATGTGTACAGTGAAACCTCTATTTACCAGGCCGCGGGGGAAAGGGAGAAGGCCCGCCAACTCGAGGGACCCGGTAAATAGAGGTACGGTTGATAGAGGTTTTACTGTATATGTGTGTGTTTGTTTGTCTGTCTGTGTTTGTCGGTTTGTGTCTGTGTGTGTCTGTGTTTGTCTGTGTTTGTCGGTCTGCACACTGCCCTGTTCAGTAACATACACAGATATCTCTCTCCTTCGCTAATGTTTTACTAAAATTATCAATATCATATCTCGTTCCAAAACCCCTACAGAATCTATGTCTAAAAGAAGGCCACAACACTATGTCTGAAAGGAGGCCGCTGCATTACGTCTGAAAGGAGGCCGCTACTAAACAACATACCAAACAGAAGGTATGCTGACATGTACACATATTTATGTGGGGCGTGCTCTGTCATGTCTATAACAGAGCTGGTCAGAGACGTCACTGTCTCTCTATTAACACGTACACTTTGTCGACACTGCGCAGTGTGCAACCTAGCCTTACACAATATACTGTCCTAGCTTTACAGCTAGCTTTACACTTAGCCTTACACAATTTGCACGTTGGTAGTGCACGTGAGACTTTGCAGCATGCACGTGCAATGTTTGCGCGTGCAATGTATGCTTTGCACGTGCAATGTTTGCATGTTGCCTAGCGCAGATACGTGACTTACACTCTTGTATCATTATCGAGACTTTCCATATTGTACTGATTGAAATGTAACTGTATTTATTCTTTGTATAGATTAATAATCAATTAATTTGATGTGACATCGGTAAAATGTTTTCTCAAGAAATCATCATCTACAACCACGGACTCGATGATGGGAACGATTTCCTACCGGCATGTCTCTTAGGTTTAATACATGCGTTAAAATTACCAAAACAATCCATATGTGAATAAACGGTATCCCAAAATATAGATATTCAATTAAGATTTTGTAGATTAGTGGAATGTCCTAGAACAAATACAAAAAATATAAATATTCAATTAAATATTAAAATCTCGGAGATTAGTGGAATGTTCTAGAACAAAAACAAAGAAACTTTACCTCTCCCCCTCTGACGTAGTCCATAACAAAACACAATCTGTCATCTGTTTGGAAGGAGTAATGCAACCTCTGAAACAAAAACAGTTGAGCTAGGTGCCTCGATTTAGTTGTTAATTTAGTTGTTAATTTAGTTGTTAATTTAGTTGTTAATTTAGTTGTTAATTTAGTTGTTAATTTAATTGTTAATTTAATTGTTAATTTAGTTGTTAATTTAATTGTTAATTTAATTGTTAATTTAGTTGTTAATTTAGTTGTTAATTGATGTTTGTTGGCTATGGCTCTATGACAATTGTACACTTGTTTACTTGATACTACAAATATTATCACACTGGCAAGTAAATGCACTTCAAAGAATGCTGATTGTTGGTACAGGAAGCTGTTATGTGAATTAAACATTTCATCTAGATTATCACTTTCGTGAAAAATGTCTAATTTATAATCAATAAATTTAAATGAGAAGTCAATAGACATTTCGTCACTGCTCTTGTATTGGTGCCACCGGTCAGGAATAGCAGTTTATTTGGTGTCTAACTCAGGCATATCGACTTAAAACAGAGTTCGTAGTGCTTCGTCTGCAGATGCCGCCATGGAAAACAAATCGGCTTTGAACACAATTAATTAGAGAACTTTAATTTTTCAGTCTACTACAGCTACTGGAGTAGTAAATATACTTATGAGCCTTGGTATAAGTGACATCGGATGTTTGAGTTCCAAAACAAATAAAGCGTTGACCACCATCAAACAGGAGGCAAGTTTACAAATAAGGATGTAGGCACTAACCTCAAGGAAAGAATGTTGACTTATCCTTAATAACCCGGTAACCTGGTAACCTGGTAACTGAGTCCTGGTAACCTTGTAACTTGGCCGGTAAGCAAGAAGACACTAACCGTCAGGAAAGGATGTTGACTCATCCTAAGTACCCTGGTTACCAGGTAACTGGGTAACCTGGTTACGGAGTCCTGGTAACCTTGTAACTTGGCTGGTAGACAAGAAGACACTAACCGTTAGGAAAGGATGTTGACTCATACTTAGTAACCTGGTTACCTGGTAACTGGGTAACCTGGTAACTGAGTCCTGGTAACTAACCTTGTAACTTGGCCGGTAAGCAAGAAGACACTAACCGTTAGGAAAGGATGTTGACTCATACTTAGTAACCTGGTTAGTGGTTACCAGGTAACTGGGTAACCTGGTAACTGAGTCCTGGTAACCTGGTAACTCTACCGGTAAGCAAGAAGACACTAACCGTTAGGAAAGGATGTTGGCTCATCCTAAGTAACCTGGTTACCAGGTAACTTGGTAACCTGGTAACTGAGTCCTGGTAACCTTGTAACTTGGCTGGTAGACAAGAAGACACTAACCGTCAGGAAAGGATGTTGGCTCATCCTAAGTACCCTGCCCTCAGTCATGGTGTGTGCTATTTCTTCCTTCTGAATAACCACGTCTTTTCTAAGTACTTTGATGGCGAAAATGTTGCTGGTCGCCTTTTCTCGGGCAAGGAAAACCTGCGTAGAAATTATATCAATAAATAATTTTATAGATAACCGTATTTCTGGGTTACACAAATTGAAAGTTTTTAAACCTCATTATTTAATATCTATTGTGGTGTGTAAAATAGGGACTTCTTAGTTTAAAACTATTTCAACACTACAAATTAAATACATTTATTGAGTGTGAACATGATCATTAATAAAATGATTGAAACATTACGGCAGTCTCGCGTTTCACGTGCTACAAGATGTACGTGACAACTCTATTAGTCCTATTCACCATAAAACTAATATCTATTGCAGAGCTGCATTAGTTTTTAGTAATCCATAGCTCTCATGAGGCCAATCTTACAAATCACAGAAATTGACAGCTGAGAACTTGTAAATAGACCGAGTTTAATAAGTAATTTATTTAGATTTATAACGTTTCCCTAAAATATCGTTCCTCATGAATCTTACCAATGACAGATATTGACGAGAACTTATAAAAAGGCCCGATGCTCGCTATAACAGACTTCAACATCCACAACATAACGTGCCCATCAAGTGTCTTCTCTTTGGGAATTTACAAAAAGTCTGCTAAACGTGTTCTATTAGAACTACAGAACGGAGACATCGACAAACACGATTGGCCACCATTTATTCTCTACAACTTACCGGGACTACGGCACTCGACAAGAACAACTACTATGAAAGACAGATTAAAATAAAATTTATGACAACCGGCCTACTATCCTAGATTACACACGGCCTATCTTTCTTTACTATTTTCACTGCCAAACGAGGTATAACCACAAGTGCTGATAAGACGCATAAGGAAACTGAAGTTCACAATTTCACAAGATGACGACCGTGTTAGCATCGAGGCAATCCTTTGATAAGAAAAATAAAATAAACAATCATTTTCAATGGCCAGTAATCAATATAAATTGCCGCCGCGTTAAATACTAGGATGTATCGTGTTCATTTTATGTTACTATAGTATTCTGAAAAGTAGTGTGATTTTAAATTTAATAAAACATTGTGTGATATTCGGGAAAACGTGTGAAATCATCAGCTTATTTTTATCATTAATAAATATTATATGTAATTGTCTATATTGTTATATTATATCATTGAGTAAACATTGACCGAGGGTTACTCGGTCCCCAATCAATCAATCAATAAATAGAGAACTTATATTTAATAGATCGAATTTAATAGGTAATTTATAACGTTTCTCATGAACATTAAACAAAAATACTCGCACAATCGTGACACTACTATCTTTAGCAAAGTTTTACCCAAAATATAAAAAATCATGTTACGGCATTTTAAATAAGCTCAAATACAGATTTATCTTAAGAACACATACCTTTCCGAAAGTTCCTTTCCCCAAAACTTTGAGCATCTCAAAGTCCTCAAGTTTTTTCTTCACATCAGTCTGACATCCCAAACTTTCCTCAAGCAGGCTGTTCTCCTTATCTATGTTTTTCTTTGTTGTCAGTTTGAGAGCATGCGTAGTTTCACTGATTACCTGAACAGGGTTTGTAAAAAAAGGAAGTACATCAACCGGACCAAAAAGCATAAAATGGCAACTTACGTTGATGAAATAAAATAACATATCTAAATGGCAAGTTTTAAACTATTTCAACACTACAAATTAAATACATTTATTGAGGTTCTCTAAAGATGATGTATAAATTGAAGATTTCAAGAACCCAGTCATGTTAACTGTTTTATTTCGTCTCTCCAACCAAACCAAAAATTTTAACTTATTTGCACCTATGACTTACGTTGTGAATTAAGAACTTTACACCGAGTAATGATTTGACAACTCAATTGATGATACCTTAATTAATTATATAATAACTTAATTAATGATACCGTAACTAATGATATCTTAATTAATAAATTAATGATATCTATGATTATTCAAAATAAGAATATATATATTCTCATTTTGAATAATCATAGAAACTACATATATGTAGTTTTATACATAGTAACATTCTTTGAATCCATGCAATTAGAAGAAGGGGTTGGTTAAGATAATTCTTAATTAAATCCTCTCTAAGATGAGCTGTCAGACTAGTACATCGCAATGACTTAAACTAACTGTTTCTAAGCAACTTGAGCAATTAGCAGTAAATCAGAAGTAACAAAGTTACGTAATCTTAGACCGCCAAAAGTCGAAGTGACGAGATGTAGCTAGTCATTGGTACTGCTTATATCACGTATTTTTGTTGAAATATTGAATACGCTGATTGATAACTTCATGTCCGCTCTCAACATTCTGATATGTGACATTTAGAAGACATTGGGAAATTGTCAACTAATTGACTGTGCATTACCTCATCCATGATACTAGCCACTTTAAAGCGTCAAAACTACCGAGTCTTGTTAAGGTATATCTTAATTGCTCTATTGACAGATGTATCCTTTTTATCGGAATGTCACAGTTATGACCTGTGATACAATTTACAAACATATGACAACCTAATTGGAACACATGTTCCAAACAAAGAAATAAAACAAACCTTGACCCACTCATCTCGATCTGCCTTGGTTTCTGAACTGAATCTCCTCTCAACAAATGTCTCATATTGTAGACACCTGAGAGGACAGATTAATTTTAGTTTAGGTAAGAAGTTTTATTTCAGATTGAACCAAGTTGTGTGATAATCTTAAACTTAATTGTGCCTGCAACATGTTTACCTGACTGTGAACTTTTGAAACTTCTTTGAAGCATTTGCATCAATCATTACTTCGCACTCTGAAAAATGTTAGTCTTGAGCGGATGTTAGGTCTGCATGGAGTCATCTACTTTATGATTGAATACAGCAAATTTTAATTTTAACACTATTTTTTGGGTTGCATCACAAACCATGACTCCATGAAAAAATGTTGACAACTCTAAAGATAATTATGCTTTAAAAAACCGAGATGATTTCTAAGGGTATGCTTTATAAGAGCAAAAGCGAAGTAATGAAACTGCATTGCGTGCGCATGTGGTGTATTGTTAGATTTTTAAGAAACATTACATGTCTAAAACTATTTAAACCTTTTACTGAAAAGTCATTTTCAGGCATTTCAAGACTCTTGGAAGTTGGTTGTTGCTTGTAGCCTCTGAACTGCCCATCATCTGTCAAAATGAAATAACGTCTCCTATAGTTCTTAATGTACTCTCCTGAAATTGAACACAAGCTTAATAAACATTACATGTAACCCAGAGATAAGGGTTTAAAGTTGAATTGAGTTTCTTTTAACCTATTTGCAGTGTATAACTCATTTGTAATCGAAAATAGTCCTCTTTTTAAACCTTTTGATATAATGATTCAAGTCAAGAATAAGGTTGAAGGCTAACCCATGAAATAGAATAAAATCTTAATCTACCATTGTCACAAAAATTGCTGCAAACCTCGTTTAAAGAGCCATCCCTCTTTTATAACGTTGCTCATACCTAATGGAAAACAGTAGTGTAACAAAGATGTAAACATAAATAAGACTGACATAATCATGAAATTTTGAAGGGGATTTAATTCGCATAAGCATAAATGAGCGTTGCAGACCACACTACATGTGACACACAACCGGCAACCCCACACTGCCATGATATGATTGAAAAGTGTATCAGTAACCTGCACAATCTCTACTGAAGGGCAGCCTACTAAAATTATACCTGTGGTTCTAAGCAAGAATATAGAAACTACTAGTCTAAAGAATCTTTTCGAATGAAACTAAAAATTTATATTTTCATTACTTTATTCACAACAAATTTAAAAAAACTTGATAGTAGTAGATAAATTTAATCTTAGAGTTAATAAGTGAGCTAGGTGGTTCCTAAATAAGTTTCGACTAAAAGTGAGGCTTGAGTAATATGAATAATTGGTGTAATGGCTACAATGCTAGAGGAAATTTAATTTTAAAATCAACTGAGGCCACCTATAGCTCGAGGATTTATGCACAGGGGCCAAAGTTGAAATTAAAAGTTACAACCAGATGGTAGGCATCACATAGTGGTTGAAATGGGGGGGGGGGGCGAATACGCTTTGGGCGTGACAATGACCCTGTGCGAACCAAACTAGTTGCTTTGTAGAGATTGAAGACTGCATTCCTTTAGGGGTAGGGTAGAAAGTAAGTGAAGTTGTGAGAGGGTGCAGGTTGTGATGATAAGGCTGTCTTTCCTTTTTGACCTGGTGAATAAGGAGTAAATAGCAATTGGTAATATATTTTATAATTTTAAAGAATTCAACAATACATCGTTATCTGTACAGTTTGTACACAGTAAGGAGGTCGTGCTGCTTGTAGATTGGTTTGGCAGATCCTTTGGCATGAAAGTTTTTGTCGAGCATTGCTCGACATCTTAGGTGTTTTGATACTTTCAACACTATTTTTGCTTATTCAAATTGGATAATAGAAAATCTCTATAGCAGAGAAAGTTTGCAGTAAAAAGATCTGTTACTAGGCTATGTAAAGGGGTTCGTCTGCCTGTGTGTCATGGAAAAGAGACATGTTTGGGGGAGGGGGAGGGGGAATTAAGAATAGGCAGCCGGCAACTGCTTTGTTAACTTTCGAGAAAAATGTGGTAAGGAGTTACTGTTCAGCGGTCAATTGATTTTTTGTTCACGTAAGTATAAAAGTTCAAATTGTTACAAATATCAATCTTCCGGGGGCTAAATTCGTCGGAGTTTTACTCATCATTCAGAAATCAAAATTCAACAAAGTTCACAATCAAAATTTCCTAATTTATCTTGCCTTATCTTATCTTAGGGTGACTATCAGTCAGACATGATTTAGAAAATTCGTTTATTTGTTATAGACATATGGTGAACTTAAAATCTACCAAAATCATGTATGATAGAGATCGGGACACTTTTGGATCAATTTACTAATGCTAGCTGACTAAAATAGTTATTTCAACGTGTAATCCTCTGCACGAAAACAGGGAGTACTTGACCCGTTAATTGGGATTTACGTACAAAGTTCTGTCTTATGGGCCACCTCCAACCACGGGAACCGACATGTTTCCCCTCTCTTCCGGCTGCAATAGACTCGATGCCACGGACCAACTGATTTGTGACCAGCTTTCTAGCCTCAAAAGTTATGTGTACACCATCTCCGTCCCTTCTTAGAACTGTGTACCTTGCCCCAGGCCTGCAGAGGGGACTATCAAGGATGACCTGGTGGGAGTCAAAAAACAGCAAGTTAGGAACCTTGGCCGCTAATTCGAACATGTACTCATTGAAACGTGAGACGGCCGTGTTGAGCCAGTCATAGCCTGTGCTGAGTATGGACATGAATACAAATGTGGTGTTCTTGTGTTTACCACAGGTGGTAGCTAGACGCTGAGCGACCATGTCAGCTAGAACAAATGCTAAGGTGGAGCATTTGAGTCTGTGGCTCCTTGTGATGCAGCCATGTGAAATGGCTGGAATGATAATCTGGGTGCAGATCCATAGGGTGTATGAGGGTTTGAGTCCCCAGGATTGGCTACAGGGTGAACGGATTGTGTAAAGGCTAATGAGGGCTTTGTAGAAAGAGACGTTTTCCTGTGAACATGATGGCTTGGGTTTTGAGGGGGCTGAGTTTCACTCCTATTGTGGAGTACCTTTTTTCAATGATGTTGAGGTATTGATGGCAGACTGCTAGAAGAGTGGGTATGCCAATGGCACCAAAGACAATCGAGAGGTCACCTGCAAAAGCTTGGAAAAAAGAGTGGTCGAGAGAGTTGTTAGGGAGAAAGTCCTGGAGAGTTAGGTTCCAGAGGAAGAGGGAGAGCACACCTCCTTGTGGGCATACTCTAGAGAGAGTGCTTAAAATGGTGATTCCGTTAAGAGAAGAAGATATGTAGTTCTGTGTGAGATAATATAGAAGATCCAGTGTGAGAGAGTGGGGGTATGCCTGACTTAATGAGTTTGTCACCAAAAGCCTTGTAGGATATATTGTCGAAAGCGCCCTCAATGTCCAAAAAGGGGCCTAGGGCTTAATTTCTGGTTGCTAGGGAGAGTTCTATTGTGCTAGTCATTTTATGGATAGCAGAGTCTGTGGAGAAGTTACATTTGAAGCCCAATCGGTTGTCTGTGGTTAGGTGCTTGAGGCCTATTTGTACCAGATGACAAGCTTTTCAAGAAGTTTCTGGAATGTAGAGGTGAGGCTATAAGGTTTGGCAAGTTTCCTGGCGTCTGGGATAGTTACCAGTCTAAGGGAGTGTTTGAAGAGGTTAAGGATGCAGGGGGATATTAAGTCCCAGCAGTTATTAATAATATTGAGTGTGATAGAATCTGATCTGGGAGATTTGTTAGGGGACAAATCTGTGCTGGCTCCAAGAAGTCTTGTGGGTGTGACCAAGTTATTGATAATGTCTTGTTGAAGGGGCGATTAGGGTATTGGGGGTGCTGAGGTCGGGTTGTCATGAGGAAGAAGAAAGTTAGCTAGTGTGGGAAGTGTTTTGGTGTGTGTAGAAGAAAATCTGCCTTTAGGTTTTTTGACTGAGCTAAGGTATGTACCTTTATTGCTAAGGTGATTCATGATTTTGTAAAGTCTGGCTGCAATGGTATGCTAGAGATGTGGTCTGTGTAGTGTTTCCAGCTTTTATTTGGAAGATTTGATAAGGTGCTTGTATTCCTTGAGGCCTTCTGTGATGTCATCAATTTACTTCTCTGTATTAACTCAATGTGAAAATTTGAAAGGAACATACCTAAATTAAAAAATGATAACCTATTTATAATAACAATAATAATAAGTAAGTATTTATACATCGCCCTATAGCTTAACGGGATTCAAAATCAGAAAGATTTAACTCCAGCCATCTAAGGCGACTCAGGGTACAATTTTGAAATATAAGATGTTTAAGAAGCTTACATATTCAACAAGAGAAAATTTGACAAAGGTTTAATAAAGGTTAATAAATATATTTATTAATATATAATTTATTAATCATTGTGTACATGGTTAACTTACAAAAATAAAATCACAAAATTAATTCATCAAAAATGTAACTTTGAAACAGCATGCATACAACTTCCACTTCACTTATGTTGAATTTCTGTTTATTTGTATCCTTGTATCCTAGGAAGGGTAATAAGGAAGTGTAACATTCTTATTAATAAAAAAAACTACAGGATGGCTGATGCTGAAGGTCTTGACTACAAGGATGTTGCAGCTATTGTCAGAGGAGCTTTGGTAATTTAAATCACTAGCAGTAACCCTGTCCTCCAGCTGAAGCTGGTTAATTCTCCCTCCCCCACATTATTTCTTCTCCCTCTTCCCTCCCCCTTCTTCCTATCTAGTCTCTCTTTCTCTTGTCCCTTATCTTTTTCCTCTTTTCTCCACCAGCCTTTGCTCAGTAGTAACCCTTCTCACCCTCTACCACCCTTCTCCCCCTACTTCTGACTCCCTGCTCTTTTCTCCCTTCACTCATCTCCATCTTTCTCTTCCATCTGCCTCCATCTTTCTTGCATTTCTTGATCTTGCTTCCCCCTATTTTCTCCACCTTCTCCCTCCTCCATCCTCATCCTCCACGCTTTTACCTTCACACCTCCCTCTTCTTGTCTAGGTCTATTGTCTGTCCAGAGCACCGACATAGGACAGATAAACTTGTTGCAAACATTTGAAAACTAAGTTTAGATGATTGTATACACATATAAGCCGTGGTAAACTAATTTGTAAAAATTAGTGTAATTTACAAGTACTTCTGATACAGAAACCACCTTTGTATTCTTCTAATCTTACAAACTTTGCAGTGCTTCGGACGTTTGAGGTTTCACCCAAAAGCTTTAATGTTCAAGTCTCAAGCTACTGGTAAAATTGACCAGTTCGGATCCGCCGATATTTGCGAGACACATTGGATGAGGTTAAAAATTTACCTGGATTATTTACTGATCCTTTTGCGTGTGTGATACACTTTAGAAATCCGGGCCCGGTTTCAAACCAGTTAAAACATCCTTGCAAAAATCAATATATCTCGTTTCAGAGCTTCCCGTGGTTATCAGCTAGTAGTCATTACCAACAGCAATGCAGTCACCAAATTTGTAGGCCTCGAAGAAAAGGTAATTAATTTCAATGTTTTTATTTCTACATATAGTTTTTACAGCTTTATTTACCGTGCCTCTATTTACCTTGTCCCTCGATTTACCGGGCCTTCTACCTTTCCTTCGGTAAATAAAGGTTTTACTGTATAAAGAAGAACAGAGCTGTTGAAATCTTGAAATGAACTTGATCAGTTATTTCTCTAAGTTCAAGTTGGGAAAGTAATGAAATTTCTACAATTTGCAGAACAAAGATCAAATCAAGAGGTTTATAAGAGATTATTATGATGCAACATTTATTGAGAAAGAGCCGTTTGTAAAAGGCTGGAACTGGGGATCAGTTGATTTTGCAGGTTTGCTGGTACTTCCTGATTGTGTTTATGTAATCACTCTGGAGTCTGGGTTATCCTACTTTTTCAGAAAATACTATTTGTTTATTTGTTTGTTTGTCTTAAATATGATTTCCAGATCATCTTAATCTGAGTTCGATAGCGCCTGGCATCACATAACGTAACTTTATTTAGTTATTTTTCCTCTTTCAGGGCCTCTGATGGTATTTCACAACGATGGAAAACCTCTGTTTGAAGTACCTTTACCTGATGTTTCTACTGCAACTGTCAACAAAAATGAGGTCCATTTGAATGGAGTCTTTGTAATTTGTTTAGAATTTTGAATAAAATTTAGCCATTTGTAATTAAATTATCCAGTATGCATCAAAAATATCGAATCTAGAATATGCATATGCTATACCAATTTTGTTCATGACTTAGACTCTCCCTCATTTTCGCAACCTGCCAGGTAACAGTAGAGTTCCATCAAGACGACGATACCGACATGAGCCTTGTCGAAATGAGGTTCTACGTCCCTAACACCACTAACGACGCTGACGACATCCCTGCTGACAACTTTCACAAGAGCGTCATGAAGTATGCTGACGTCATCAAGGCGACAGGCGACGTCATTGTTAAATTCGAACAAGTTCTTCTCCAAACTCCCAGGTTATTATTAGTGATACATATTAGATTTGTTTGTCATTTGGCTTCTTTTCGTCTACCTGCGTCTTATTAAGAATTTGCATCCCCATTAACCTATTCAGTTTTTAGCTAGGATTGGAAATGATACCGTGTTATAAAAGGTTTATTTCCAAAATTCGAACATTTTAGAGGTAATTCGAAGAGTATTTATGCTCATTTACCTTGTGGTATTCTAGCAGCTGCAGTTATTCCTGAGTTTAAATTCCTAACTTCAGGGGGCGATACGATGTCGATATGTATCCTAGTTTCCTGAGACTTCACGGAAAATCTTACGACTATAAAATTCCTTACACAACGATGATTCGAATGTTTCTTCTTCCCCACAACGATCAAAGATCAGTTTACTTTGTTGTAAGTATAACATCTCACTAGTTTTGCACTATGACCAGTTCTTTTATCATCTAAACCTGAATGGTGGAAGACTGGTAGATCACATTCTCGGTTGTAACATTATCTAATCTACTGTTTACTTTTTTTTTCTTTTTTTGGTGAGTAGCACACTCCCCTAATAAACCAGCTTTTAGATACCGGTAACTTGGGATCGTGCTTAGGTTATATACTGTTTACTTTAATCTTCAGCTTTATAAATCTAATCGTTAATTTTATGAACAGTTTTTGGCAGTTAAGACAAAATCGATTAAATTTGCAGATTTCCACAGACCCGCCCATCAGACAAGGACAGACCAGATATCCTCATTTAGTTATTCAGTTTATCAAGGACGACTGGAGTGACCTTACCCTAGAGCTCGACGAGTAAGTCGTTATTTGAGGGGAAAAATTATTTATTCAGTGGTGCCATTTTTAGATCAAATTGAGTTCAAGAATTTGCTGCTGATTGCTTTAAACGTCAGTCACACCAAAATCGTGTTCCTTCCAGAGAAACAATTGCTACAAAGTATGAGGGTAAGCTTCAGAAAGAAATGGCTGGTCCCACCTACGAAACCTTTAGCAAAGTCATGAAGTTTGTTGTCGGCCAGAAAATATTCGTCCCTGGAAATTTTGTCAGGTTATTTCCCTTAATTAGCAGCTTTATGTTTTTGTGCATTTTCTTAATCAGATACCTAATTATCATGCCATTATCTAAATTTCACATTATGGCCAACTGCTGCCTCGCCGATAAAATATTCAACTCTTCAGTTCGTCCGGAAGCCAAGCTATAGCTTGTTCTCACAAAGCCAACTCCGGTTTCCTCTACCCTCTCGAGAAGGGTTTCATGTATGTAGTCAAACCCCCGGTCCATATACGCTTTGACGAGGTGTCATCCGTCAACTTCTCTCGTGTTGCTTCAGGTTTGTTAATTGTGATTATTCCTGAAATATTTCCTTGTGTTGCGTGTTATATTTGTATTTGTTACACCTGTACCCAGGCTTTTACAGTTACACTGAAGGGGCTCCTGGAAGATTCTAGATCTTTTAACGGAGACCCTCCTCATTTAACCCTCAATCACGGTTTCCCGGTCATTCGGCTGAGTCGACCGAAGATGATTGCATAGGCAAATTATGCCCTTAGCGCACTCCTCTAGGATTGGCGTGTTTGTGTTCAATAGGAGGGCTTTATGACTTGCTTAATGTTGCTAAACACAACCCGTACCTTTACTCCATGCTAATTCAAGGTGTGGGCCAAAGCAGAAGTTTTGATCTGGAGATCGAGACTAACACGGGGGCTAACTACATTTTCGCCAGCATTGAGAAGTAAGTAATAGATCAGAATTTAAATCTCAATGATTTCAGTGATATTAGATTATTAGCTGTAGCAGTAGATTGAAGAGGCTAGTGGGAGGTCTTCATACTTGTCTGACCTATTAGCTATTTTTTGCGTAAGTCAAATCATTGTACCATTCCCTATAACGTATTCAGGAAGGAATACTCCAAGTTGTTTGACTTCCTGAAGAGCAAGAAAATACGAATACAAAACACAAAAGGAGGAGACGAAACATTTGCTGATGACTTTGGGGACGGTCACAGTGCTTCGGACAACGAGATGCCTGATCATTACTTGGAGAAGATGAAGAAGGAAGGTATAGCCATTAGTCATAAGTCAACCACATTAAGTCATCAGTTCACTAAGTACAATTTTCTAGGTTTAGTGGTTTAGTGGGGACGGAATGTTTTCCTTTGTTTGCTCTCCTTGGGGATTTAATTAATTCTGATCTTGTGAGGATGTTGAATTAGTAAGTAATTAGTTAATAATCAAAGGACCGATCTGAATGACATGACTTAGTAATTAATTAGTTGATAATCAAAGGATCGATCTGAATGACATGACTTAGTAAGTAATAAGTTGATAATCAAAGGTTCGATCTGAATGACGTGACTTAGTAAGTAATAAGTTGATAATCGAAGGATCGACCTGAATGACACCACAAAACTTGTGTAGGTGAGGAAAGAGATAGCGAGGACAGTGACGAATCAGAGGACGAAGATTTCGTGGCGGGGGAGACACCCGACACTTCACCCAGCTCTTCCAGCGAGTCTGAAGAAGGAGAAGAAGGAGAGAAGAAGAAAAAGAAGAAAGTGCTGAAGGAGACTGAGGTCGGCAAACAGAGAGAACGCAAGGTATGTATTGTTATTGCTTATTTCCCGTATCTTTCCATTTGGGCCTGAAGGACCCAAGGACTTCACAAAATCCCGATTTGTGTTGTCGATCGCCTACCCTTGTTTTGTACTTTTTGTGCACGTGCAAAAAACGTATTAAAACAATGTCGCCATTTGGGCCCTTCGATATGATAGACAATGGTATAGAGTAGTTTTCAAATGTAATCCTCGGTTTTTCAGTCCTCGCCTAAAGCACGAAAAGAGCCTGCAGGCAAGAAAACGAAAGCTCAGAGGAAGGCCGAAAGAGATCCTAACAAACCGAAAAAGCCACCAACAGCTTACTTCCTCTGGCTAGGGGTAAACAGAGCCAATATAAAGGACAAAAATCCAGGGATTACAGTCACGGAGATAGCAAAGAAAGCAGGTGAAATGTGGAGGAATCTTGATGCGGATGAAAAGCAGGTCGGCCATTACCTACATAAGTTTCAGTCTTAACTCTTAAGATCATTTACATAAATTTACATAAACAGAATTTACAAAAACAGGTTGTGTGTTACCCAATTGAGGTTTAAAAATTATTTACCGCGTACAAAATTAGCAACTAAAGTTAAAACATGACCTAGGAATTTGAAGACAAAGCAAACAAAATGAAAGAAGAATATAACGCTGCTATAATAGAGTACAACAAGACCGCGGCTCAGAATCCTAGACCAGTTCCTTCCCCTAAAGCTAAGAGTACAAGTTCAGCAAAACCGTCATCTAAATCTTCTTCTTCTACGTGAGTACCGATTTTCCTCTTTCACAATTCTTCTCCAGCAGTTTATAGCACATAGCTACTTTTACTAGAAAACAACTAATTTTACTTCAATTTTACTTTCATTATCTTGGTATAAAAAGGTACGTTTATTGTTTAGGCTAATCATATACTTGCTGACTGTGTATTTTAAATCACATGTTGATACTCTGAAATCCTTAATAGAACAAGATTAGTGACAAATTCCATAAGTTTGAGGCACATCGGTCCTCAAATACCTCTTTTTGTGATCAGTTGAATAGGAATGTTTGGAATGCGCTGAGTTTCCTGTTGTAGCGTTTTGCACGCATTCCCGCGGTTAACTTGCCGCGCGCTTTAATTTGTGGGATAACTGTGACTAACCACAACTACGTTGAGAGATCTATAATACACTAGAGATCTATAATTAATAATATACTAGACTATCTAGAATAATCAAGAGGCTACTGGCAAGCTAACCTAGTTATGATATATTCAATAGCTGCTAGTATACTGTTTGTTGCAAAATATCCAGCAATATCTAGAATAATCAAGAGGCTACTGGCAAGCTAACCTAGTTTTGATATATTCAATAGCTGCTAGTATACTGTTTGTTGCAAAATATCCAGCAATATCTAGAATAATCAAGAGGCTACTGGCAAGCTAACCTAGTTTTGATATATTCAATAGCTGCTAGTATTCTGTTTGTTGCAAAATATCCAGCTTAAGGTACAGCTAGCGTGTTGTATAAGTTCAGACTGGCGACAGTGAGGCTTGGCGAGCCAGCAATTTAAACCATGATGAAATAATTCAATATATGCCAATTCTAAATACTTATTTATTAATTTGACAAATGATGAATGGATGTAAGCAAACACGAACACCCAAGCTGCTTTCTACTTAACTACAAATGCAAATCAATGATAATTCCTGACGTGTTTTGAATGTTCAGTAAACAACTCCAGATGCTGTGCGAAACTCCACAATATCTTTTGTCCTGCCGCCTACGGTTCCACAAATAAGGAAAACTAGCATGGCACGTACAAAAGTAACGTCTGATAAATATACAAATTTTCTGGGAAAATTTTGGATTGTGTGATTATATTTAATCGTTTGAAGCTTTGGCTCGTGGTCCTCGATATAGTATGTAACATTACCGAAAAGGACAATGAAAATTAACAATCAAACTCCTTCAAACATTGGCTAACAGGTTTAGATGTTGGTAAATTATCCAAAAACCATCAGCAAAGTTTTTATTAGTCTCGCCAACCAATCTTATATTAATAATTATTTCTAGGTCTCTTTAAAACTCCAACCATTTCGGCCACTGGTAGAAATTCATTACATCCAAGCAGGTTACATACTGTAGTACGTAGTAGTTTGTAGTAGTTTGTAGTAGTTTGTAGCGCCTTCTATCTAGCCCGTACTGAATTTTGACTTTATAAATTCCCATGTCTTTGGATGACTCCCAACATATATCAAAGGGTTGATGACTCCATTTACATACCAGAATGTAACGTAAAAAACTTGAGTTGCTTTGTATCCTATTTCCAAGCCCATGTCAAAAATCACTCCTGGCGTATAGAAAATTATGCTGGTAGCGATTATTCCAGACGCTGTGAAAAGGAAACGTCCACAAGATCTTCTTGTCTTGACGATGATAAACAGCATAGTCCCATACATTATTATGATGAGCAGGAAGGGTGCTATATAAAGCAGTGTTCTTTCAACTGACAAATCTTTTCCATAAAGTACACATCTGTGATATTTTGCAGTGTATACAATTGTGATTGATTCGTCACTTACACCTACGACATCATTGAACAGAACGATTAAAATGGACATCCAAGTTGCAGCAAAAATCAAAAAGCAAATTTTTCTGGTGATTATAATCCCGTGTTTTAGTGGTAGTATTATCGCCACTGCTCGGTCGATAGTGAGCGGCAGTAGAGCCATCATGCCCGAGTGTCCAAACGAGTGCAATAAGAGGACATAAACAGCACAAGCTGAAGTCGCAGTGTTATCTAATGTTCCCACAAAGCGACTGTCGATTATTCCCAGACCTCTGAAAACTCCTATCAAGGATACAAGACCGTCACTGATAGAAAGGTTAACAATAAATAGGTTCTGACATTTAGCAAGTCTGATTCTGCGTCGGAGAAGGAAATAAATTACTGCTATATTTAACAATGTTCCAAGAAGTCCGATTGTTGTTAGCATGGAACCCTGAAATTTAACAGAGACATATATTTCATTAATTTTCGTCATCAATTTCTTTTTAAGGGAGTCTGACAAACCATAAAAATATGAATAATGTTTACTCACATTCACCAATCTGAAAGGGCACACTGGTTTGCTTTGTGAAGTACATGTTTCGTTTAAATCGCCGATGTCGCTCATCTGACCAGCTGATACCTTTCTGCTGTTGAAAATGGGAATTTGAAACTCATTATTTATAACTGATAACATAGCTCAAAACTGTCAACAAACTCGTTTACAATTATCGCGGTTCAAATAGATACGGATGCAAAAGATTTAAAAAAAATCCCACTAGCAAAATCAGAAAACGTGCGAGAGCAACCTTGAGGTAGGGAGGGGTGTCTACTTTTCCGATTTGATCAACGCAATAAGGACTTTTCTGAGCGGGGACTGAGTTTTATTTTTTACGGGGTTTCCTTATTGAAATGTGTAGGAAAAGAAACTAGATAGAGATAGGGGTAGAGATAGAGCTAGAGTTACACATAGATAGATAGATATGAAGATAAACATAGATAGATATGAAGATGAAGATAGAGAGTGTTAGAGCTAGAGATATACAGAGATAGAGGTAAAAAGAGATCTAGATAGATATAAGGGGACCGGATGCTGAAGCGGAGGACCCTACGGCGAAGGACCCTACGGCGGAGGACCCTACGGCGGAGCACCCTTCGGCGGAGCTTTTGAAGAAGGGGTGGGTGCTACGGCGGAGCCACCAGATCCACACAATCTCACATAACCATGGACGGCGTCCATGGTTATGTGAGATCTGAAGTCTGACGTTACGGCGGAGTCTTGAATTGTGTCATGATAAGCAATCATTTACTCTGTGATTTCGTTCCCCCGTCACGTTAACAGTTTAGAAATAAATGTTCAAGTAGAATCACCCCCTTGGAGAGGTTCAAATTTTCAAAATTTCAGATAAAAATTGAGGAAAATTTGCAAAGTGTGCAGTTTCTCAACTCTTATCCTAATTGGCAGTTTAGTTTCTTAACCCTGGGAGATTTTATTGAAACTTGCTGCTGCTTTTCAGGGTCATACCTACACTAAGATCTCATCGCAGCTATAATTGTTTCTCATTTTTCTGCTTCCGATTTGTCACATATCCAAGTATTTTCTTGAGATTTTAAATGTGCCTACACTGTGACGAGGAAATAAGATTTGGTGTTAATGATTGCTTTTCACAATATTACGCAAGGACTCCCCCGTACCTCAGCCGCAGCGTCCATGGTGATGTGAGTATCTGGTGGCTTCGCCGTACCGTCCACCCCTTTCTGGAAAACTCCGCCGTAGCGTCCTCCGCCGTGGTATCCTCTGTTGAAGCGTTCTCCGCCGCATCGTTCTATACCCAGATATTGAGATAGCCAGGATTCCAGGAAAATAGAGAAAGCTAGAGATAGTAGAGATAGAGATAGAGAGAGATAGGTAGAAAGAGATAGAGATAGGCATAGATAGATAGAGAAAGATAGGTAGAGAGAGATAGAGATAGGTTGAGAGAGATGGATAGAGTTGATACAGAAAGAGAGACGGATAGAGATAGAGATAGATAGGTAGAGAGATAGAGAGAAATGGATAGAGATAGATAGGCAGCGATACAGATAGGGAGATAGGTAGAAAGAGATAATGATAGAGAGAGATAGAAAGAGATAGAATAGATAGACATAGAGATGGATAGAGATAGATAGAGAGAGAATAGAGAGATATAGAGAGATGGATAAATGCCTCAAAACAACTAAGCCTGCTCCAACCATGCCCAAACCCTGCCTGCTCCAACCCTGCCCCTATCTTGCTTTTGGCCTAGACTCCAATCCTGCCCGATACCCTGCCCCCCCCCCCTTTTTTTATTTCTGTTTTAATCAGAAAAGTTTATCCAACACTAAGGAACACCTGCGGGTAAACGGTAAAAAATTATGAAGTATTTTACTATGCAGCTGGTGTCTTTCATCGTCAAGTATACTGTTACCTCTAGCTCTAATATATATATACGACAAATAAATATTACTATTAGCGCCATTGGAATTCACAGGTGTCTTGTAAATACAAGGCCAAGCTACATGATGTGTACGGAGCAGATACACAACAACTTAAGTACGTATGACATATGATAAGAACAAAGCTGCAATATTACCAATCAGTGCACACCTCTGGGAGTTTGCTCGAATAAGGACCTGAAATAAGTCCCCTCCCCACTATATACCACATTTATAGGTACTTACCTATTATATATGTTACCAGTGCTTATATATGTTACCGGTACTTGATGAGGCAGCAAGCTTTCAAACAAGACTTGCGGCCGCTTTCATTGTGTCAGGCGACCGCTGAATTTCCCGTGTCATGCCATCGCTTATTGTTGTTACAATTCACGGAATGAGGAATAAAAATACGCAACAGGCAACTCGCATTTCGCAAACCACTAACCAGACGTCATTTCGGTCAATTTCATTGTTCTGCACGTGTTAAACGCGCGAATTGATGCACTTGCAGCCGTTCGATGCAAGATTTGAAAACTGCACGCTGCACGCGCAAAGTTTGAACACAATTGACAATAGCGCGTTTCTTTCATTGTTTGTTTCAAATATCTTGAGTCTGCATAACGTCGCCATTATTGTATTGTAATTTGTATATTTGTAGGTTGATAACCTACTGTCGCGGCCATCACGCGCTGTCACGCATCGCCCGTTGACTTGTATATGCCCGTTGATTTGTATATGCGTTGATTTGTATATGCGACCTTTATTCGTACAACGTTCATGTGTTTTTACAAATGGTGTGGATAAGTCGTTAATTAAAATTGTCCGGCTGAACGTTTAAAATCGTGTTACATTCATCTTTCAATCTAGGTAATCTGTCATTCAAGACAAATTACTCAATAAAACTTCAGTTTAAAAGAATTTTGATCGTACCCCTTGATTGATGGTACATCTTGTTGCGATTTTTGCATGATTAGAACAAATAATTGATGCAATCATGTATACATTGCATAATGTGAACTACATTCGTCGGCCGGAGGCAGTTAAGTCTGTTAACACAGCTATTATTGTATTCGTATACATGATTAAGTTTGATAAAGGAGCGCGCGCGCACGAACGTAACGCACACACGACATAAACCTAGTATACACATTCTCCAACCACCCCCTCGATCGTTAACCCTTAGTAATGCCTTTTTGCGCCTTCGGCGCAAAAAGCATTGATAGGGAAAAATATCCTACTT
>JH153560.1:68825-86055 GCA_000226015.1 Mnemiopsis leidyi | reverse complement strand
CTAGTATTAAGTGCTTAGGGATTGTTCACATATGACGTCAGCAAATTTTCGGTAACTTTTTACCCCCTCCCTCCCCTACATCATCATTCGTCATCACTTACAAACCCCCCCCCCCCCCTAAATGTCAGAGGTGAATTTCCATAATGACATCATCAAAGTGGAACCCCCCCCCCCCCTACTTTATGTAAAAAAACTTTGATTTTTGGTTTAATTTGCAGTAATTCTTAAAATTTTTCTTACTAAGTCAGTGAAAACACAGTATTTCTGATTAAAATTTTCAAAAGAATTCAAAACTTTTCAAAAAAATCCTCTAAATCCTTAAAAATATTTGATGACATTATCATCGACCAAACCCCCCTCCCCCCTTGTCATCAATCGTCATCATTTGGAAACCCCTTCCCTTCTTTAGGTGTGGATGTGAACGACCCCTTATGAAAATTTATTGTGTATCAATGGCATCAATTTTGTAAATTTATTCTTTTTATTCTTGTCCCCGTCTTCATCTTTATGTTTTTATGTTGAAAGAAACCTCAATTCATATTGCTAAAAGTTTATTTTTTTAAATTGGAACTGAAATTGTTGAATGTCGAATCATCTTGTCTCATGAAAACTGCAGGTAACAAGTCATAGGACTTGGATTGTAGTTACTCAATTTTATAGCATTGTGTTTAAGGTTTAAATAATTATCTCTGTTAAAGAATAATTATATAACCTTACCTTCTGATAAATACTATATGATTTGATACTTACAACGCTCTTAGGAATGGAGAATTAAGAATTAAATGAAGGTTCTCCAGTATGGGGTCATAGCTACCCTACAGCTATGTCTCTTGCTCATAGACATTGTCATCAATACCGGATCAGAGCACTTTCGGAGTTCTGAATTGCACCTTCTTGTAATGTACATGTGGGTACTTTATTCACTTCTAAATTCTAATGTCACCTTGCCAGTGTAGTCTATGTCGTAATTTCATTGCAATCCGTTACTATGGTATCCCAACTGTTTGATTAATATTTGTGAATGCACTGTTGGCTTTCTCTTGTGATTAAAAATTGCAAGAATATAATAAATTGGTTTACAACTTTTATGGAATCAGTATATTTTTCCAAACGGAATAACGGACAGAAAGATTGGACAATAAATATCACTACGCTGCAAATAGGACTATAAAATGCACAGTCAATAAACCTTCAAGCCCCATAAAATACAACTGGAACCCAGTAATACTCATTGTGAGGCACCTAAGAGGGCCCCTGACTCCGCACCAAAAAATAAGATAATTATAACATTGTTTCCAGTGTTCAAGATGTTGCCTTGGTGCTGGCTCTCATTATCCTCTTCTTGGTGTTTTTCAACACTTATGTGTTCAAAGCAGGCTTGGTTGCCTTACTTATACGGAAGTTTGTTGCTACAATTGTTGTGACTCTTATCTACTTGGCACTCTGTCTAGCTCTCCATGTTTGGGCAATGGTATGAATACACTTTATTCTGTAATATTAACTTTCTAATATTTTCAAGTTTTCTTAAATTTTTCAGCTAGCCCCACAGCCCACTCTATGTCTACTAACCAGCTATCTGATAAAGTCAAGAGTTTAGAAAACCATTCAAATAGTCAAACATAAGATTGTTTGAAGTATTGAAATAGTCATTTAAATGCCAGGAAACTTATGCAACTTATTAACATTATTGAATTTTTCATTGAAAATTCATCCTTTACAAACAAAGCATTAATCTGATTTATAAATTGCAGAAGTTGAGGTGGGGTAAAACAAAGCATTAATCTGATTAATTGCAGAAGTTGAGGTGGGGTAAAACAAAGCATTAATCTGATTT
Organism: Mnemiopsis leidyi; assembly: GCA_000226015.1. Classification (NCBI taxonomy): domain Eukaryota; kingdom Metazoa; phylum Ctenophora; class Tentaculata; order Lobata; family Bolinopsidae; genus Mnemiopsis; species Mnemiopsis leidyi. The sequence continues at coordinate 84,221 of JH153560.1, read as the reverse complement.
ATAAACTGCAGAAGTTGAGGTGGGGTAAAGACAAGACATTAATCTGATTAATAAATTGCAGAAGTTGAGGTGGGGTAAAGACAAGACATTTTACATTTGGGATGCAGGAAAGGATGGGTATCTGATACTCTACGTATGCCAGCGTGCAGGTTCCTTCACTTGTTAATTTCTTTAGTTTTTAAGTGAATTGGTAGCAAACTCAACACCAAAAAGTATCATAAATATCGATTTCACATGTTAACTCGGCTCCTTATCTGTATTGTACTTCATTTTGTATCTGCATTAATACATACAACTAGCTATGATTTATATTTTGTATGAATTTTAAGTCGGGCCATGACAGTGTTGACCACCAGATCGATAGCCAGACCTGAGATGTGTTAATAGTTCTTCATATCACTATTCCTAAACACATCGTGTTCTTCATATCACTATTCCTAAACACATCGTGTGGCCATTCCAGCTTCTAATCAGGGAAATTATGTGTCAAATCTCAGGCATTTCACCCTACTTTTGTATCAAGCTATCACAATTGATGACAATGTAAGTTCTACCATACTTCTGTCAAGGTTCTGTGCTGTACTACTTCTTCTACAAACGGACAACTCTGAGATTAGGAGATCCGAACTACTACAAAGATTCAGCGTGGCTTAGAGAGCATGTAAACTAAGAGTGGCCCTAAAACTGATGTCCACCAGAGAAAGAAACCTCAACTGCTTTATTGGTACCCTTTCTGTAATTGTCGCCTTATTTCCAAAACATAGATTTGTTCAGTTTAACAGTGGCATGAGTTTTCAAGACATCCCTTCAATTAGATCATTAACAAGGATTACACTTGTAATGTTGTTTGCTTTCAGATGGACGCTTCACTAGGTATTATCCTTTTATTGCCTAAATTCAAGTCGAAATCTTTATTAGTTTTTAAATGCACAGAGGTGTCATGCTACACTCAAATTTACATTATATGTTTTATATCTGCTCAACTCACACCCTTTGACAGTTTCAGCATTATGTTTTGTGTTTTGCTATAAAAACAGTTTCATTTGTATTAAGAGTTAGATTTATTTTATATTGAAAGAATTTTTCAATGAGAACAATATTCATATTATGATATTTTCGATAACAGACGAGATTAGCAAAGGTGCTATCCTAAGTCGATTGTTGTAATTTTGAAATTTAGATGTAGAAGTAGACAGCTCCTGGTATGCTTCAAAAGTATTTTTCAATGTATTATTTATATATGTTTAAATGTATGTTTAAGTTAGTATTCAAGCAAAATATATTCAATCGAATCGAGATATATGAGCATCAATTATGGCGAATTCTGTGGTGGCCAACTGACGAACTGTTAAACGTCAAATTTGGTGACACTCAAACTGTATTATACCAATGCAATAATGACACATACGTTTTATAGTGTCTAAGAATGTAAAACGTCTGATGTCTGATTATTTCGCACAAGACAATATCAGGCTTGAGTGAACAAGTTTCTGTAATCTTATAACGCCACGATGAAATATGGAGCATTTGCTATTGCCCAATAACCCAAAACTGATATTAACAACAAATATTTTAGACTAAGGTATCAAGTTTTTGAACTTAAAAACTTTCAACAATGAAAGAACTAAACTTTTGAACTTCGAAGTTTCGATGTAGTTTTCCAATAATATCAAAAATATGTACTTTTGTTGAAACAAACTTTTAAGTTATGCTTCTTTTCTTTACTGTGACACAGAAATTTCAATTATGTTGGACCTGATAAAATTTAAGTGCTAAAGAGAAAATAGTAAGTGAATAAGAAGTTGAGTGAATAAGAGAAAATGGTTAATCTTAAGTTATGATACTAGCCAAGAGAATGTAGGCTTTCTGTTATTCAAGAAGTTTGGAGCAGTAATAACTATGTCACCACATGACAATTGTTTTAGAACATGTCTGATGTAAGGAAACCCCAGGACAAGAAAGGTCCACACAAAAAGAAGGAATCGATTTTGGACTTAGGTTAGTAGTTTTACGCTTTTTCGTTTTTCAATCAGTTTTTGTCACTAAAGATTTCATAAATTACGTTTTCAGTTTTCACTATCTAAGCATTTTTTGCATTCAAGTTTTGTCCGTTTTCCAATATGCTCACATTTTGGTTGCCATGGTAACACGGTTTATAATTACACAGTCTCCATTGCAGCTCCCTACCTGGAGAAGAGGATGCGCGTTAAGTTTAACGGAGGGCGCGAAGCTAGTGGAGTTCTCAAGGGGTACGACGCGCTTCTCAACCTCGTGTTGGACGGAGCTACTGAGTACTTAAAGGGTGGGGTGTTTTCGTAACTCAACTTTGTTTTGAGATCTTGGCAGGTTCAATAAGCATCTATTCGAAATGTTAGTGTGTGGTTGATGTTGTTGTACATGTGATCAGACATTTTGCAAAGTTACCTTTACTCCCAGAGACAGAAGAGACGATAAAGACTGGGAGAAAAACAAGGCAGCTCGGTTTGGTGGTGTGTAGAGGAACGAACATCGTCACTATATGTCCTCAGGATGGAATTCAGCAGATAGCCAACCCTTTCCTACAGCCTGATCAGTGAGGCAGTGTGACAGTGAACTGTTCTGTACATTGTATGTAATGTACATTGTATATTGTACACTGTTTAGCGTCCGTTGTATAGTATACAGTGTACATTGTACAATTTGCAGCGCAGGTTCATTCCCTCTCCGGTAAAAGTCTCTGTTCGTTAACCAATTCGAACAGTTTTTATGCCAGATTAACATTATTTGATGTCTTGCAGTTTATGCTGTAAATTATATGACTGTTATGTCAATGTTTGAATTTTGATATTTCAATACTTTTATTTTCGCTTTCGTTCTTTGACTCGACTCTACATTCATCAGATAAAATAGTCAAAGTAACACCGTTGTTAAGACATGTAAAGTTTTGTAAACGATAAATCACATTCAATATGCTCTGTCGGCAGTACTGTCCCCAGATTTTTGAGAGTTGGGTGAACTATGCTGCACAACACCATGCAATTTTCAAATATTTAGATAGTGGTTAGGGTAACAACTAACAATCCTAAATTGTTAAAGGTATGGAACAGAAATGAGGAAAACGGATGCAGATGGGGCAGGAGTAGAAATGAGGAAAACAGATGGGGCAGGAATAGAAATGAGAAAAACAGATGGGGCAGTACTAGAAATGAGGAAAACAGATGGAGCAGGAGTAGAAATTAAGAAAACAGATGGGGGAGGACTTAATTACAGGGACAAATACTATGCACTTAGAAGAACGGCAAAAGAATTGATTTTTGAAAACAGCGCTTATCAAGCTGAGATCCTCGAGTGTCAGAAAATGGTTAGTTTTTGATTTGCTTCGTTTCCATTTGTTGGCACGCTCATATCAATTTCCAATATTAACCCCGATTTCTCAAAATTCTGGGTATCTTTCCCTCTTTCCTCAGCCTCCACCCTCTCTCCTATCTTCTTAAGATATCTTAACTCCTATAGTCTCAACTCTTATTAGTCTTTCTCTCGTCTGATGACGTCTGTCCCTTCTCTTCTCTCTTCCTTCTTCCCTTTTCCCTCTTCTCTTTCCATTTGCTACTATAGCTCTGCACCTCTTACTTGTTACTTCCTCTTCTTTTCTCTAAATTATTTTCCTGCAGATAGCCCAGCGAGAAAGAGAGCGAGAGTTGCTTCTACAACACTTGTTACAATACGAGCAAGAGGCTTGGGAACTACAGAGTGAGATGAACAACGCTCACTCAGAGAAACACAAGCTTCTAAAGAAGCAACAAGGTAGTAGTCAGTAGTCAGTAGGGGGTAAAACGTTGGCATTGGTATACAGTGTTGTATAGTATTCTGATAAATTTACCATTTGTTTTACATAGGGCTCAACGTGGAGGTTTGATACGTCAGATAAATCTAATAATAATACAGGTTGTTTTACTTCAGAGGCTGACAAGCGAAAGAGAGTGAGATTAGATACCCACCTTGCCGAGGCAGCTGCAATGGCTCAAACTGAATCCGACGGAAATGTTTCTAAAATTCCCAAAATAAAGATTGTTTTCCAACACAAAGGTCCAGGGATCCCTCCCTCTGCTACACCGGAAACTAAAGTTCAGCCTGGGCCGGCTATTGACATGAACACAGAAGCTAAAACTGCTATCAAGAACAAAATCAAGCGCAACAAATTGGAACCCATAGTCATATCGCTCCCCTCAGCCTCCATGTTAAGTAAAGATCCATTGCACCAACAAACTGTAAAGCGACCACGCCCTTCAAACCTCGGCCTGAATTTGAGTCCGAGTGGACTTCTAGCAGCTTCCAGATCAGGACTGATACTCTCCCCCTCCCTCTTGTCGAGTCAACACGGCCCCCTCCCCTTCTCCCCGGGTGTAGACCTGAGTGAGATCCTGGCACGTGCTGACCACACCCCAGTAGACGTGTTCAGCGAATCAGACACTTCCTCCGCGCCCTCCTCCGCCAACCTCCTCCACAACCATCCTCTTCAGGATGAGCGCCTTGTTCCTGGCGTCGTGCCAGAAGAACAATACTCCATGTTGACTTCTTATAAACGGTCTCCTGACGTCCAACATAGTAGTTTCAGAATATCTCCCAGCGCCCTACGTAGCATCAAACAGAAGATAGACAGCATCAACGCGAGCCAGTCTCCTTGGAAAACCAAAAGATCTCCCAGCACGGGCATACCAGATCCTACCAAGAAAAGTAATGACTAGGTGTAGTAGTGTGAAGTTTTATGTGTGGACGTTACCTCCAGGCTCCATTTGCATTCCTAACTCAACCCCAGCTCCGATCGATCCAACTAAACAATTCTATTTGTTAGCTTTACTTACATCTTTACAATCCAGCAATTGAATGACCTGAAGGTCATTTTCGACCAATCTGGCTCAGGGTTGCGTGGCGTATATAATTTTTTTCGCTTACGTTGGGCTTCAACGATTAAAACTCAAGAAGTTTTAATCGAATTTCTTTCGAGAATTTTGCAATTGGTTTTTACTTTGATAGTGCGTTATTACATTGAAAATATTGTGTTTGAAATATGTACTTGATCTTGTTTATTTTGAAAGTGTGCTACATATAATATCACTGGGTCGAACTGTGGCGATGTGATTGTATGGTACTTGTAACTGCTAGAACTGTTTGTTTATGATATGGTCAGGTATGTGGCTCTTCAGGGGTCTTCACTTCCTGAACAAAATTCTTCCTGAAATACACACAAGTTATACTAGATACATGTATGTACTTGATAAACCCGTTTTAAGCACACATTAACAAAAACCATCTCTAGGAAGTGTACAATTTTGTGTATATTCAGGATGTAGGATGTAAATGAGTGGTGAGGAGGAGGAACGCAAGTTTCTGGACCCCAGCAATGTTAGCAAGCACCTCTACTGCTCCATATGTATGGAAGTGTTTGTGAAACCACTGCGGGCACCCTGTGGACATTCTTACTGTACTGTCTGTATTGAACAGTGGCTGAGAAACACTAACACTTGCCCCGAGGACAGAAAGCCTCTGCGTAGAAACCAGATGCATTTTGACTTTATTTTAGAGAATATAATTGGGGATCACCAAGTAGTCTGTCCGTTTCGGAAGAGAGGTTGTGGTGTAGTGATGCCTCTAGCTAGTATATCGTCACATAGGCGGGAGTGCGACCTCAACCCGGACAATCTGCCTGACTTTCTTGCTAAGGAAACTCACCCTGATTTGAAGGTAAGATAGGAATAGAGGTACAGATGAGGGACAGAAGTAAACATGAGGGACAGAAGGAGAAATGGGGGACAGAAGGAGAAATGAGGGACAGAAGGAGAAATGAGGGACAGAGGGAGAATAGAGGGCCAGAAGTAGAAATGGAGAAATGGGGACAGAAGTAGAAATGAGAGGACAGAAGTAGAAATGAGGGACAGAAGGAGAAATGAGGGACAGAAGTAGAATAGAGGGCCAGAAGTAGAAATGGAGAAATGAGGGACAGAAGTAGAATAGAGGGCCAGAAGTAGAAATGGAGAAATGGGGGACATAGGGGTAGATAAACGGAGGACAGAAGGAGAGACACTGGACAGAGGGACAGAAGGGTAGAGGGAAGGGGACATATGGATAAAGGGATAAAGTAAACATCTTGCAAATTACATGACTAAAACTAAGCCACTAAATTTCAGCTGTCCAGTACGAGCGACTCTGATGGGGAGGTAGGAGAAGTGCCAGTCATGTCGCTAAAGATGAGATTATTTAAAGGGAAGAAGCGCAAAGAACTGTGTTCTATGTTCGACACTAGTCGCCCCTCAAAGACCATGGCTATCGAGCTGAGTGATTCAGAAAGTGAAAAGGAGAATGAGAGGGACAATGGTTAGCAAGCACGGGAACACTAAATTAACATTTTGTTTTTTAAGGGAGTGAGGGGTGTGGTTGTGCAATGTTTTTAGTAGTATAAGTATTCCATAATAACCAAAACGTGACAATGAAATAATATTAGATGCATTAATTGATGTTGTAACTCTTCACCCCCGTTTTTAGTAGTTTTTAAGATGATTTGTAGGATTAGTATTTAGTATTCTTTTATGTTTTCGATTAGAACCATGAGGCCTGCTACAGGATTTCACATGGTTACTCGGGGCGACTCCCTCCAGTATTTAGGAGGAGCATACTTGATTAAGAAATATTACTAAAAATATCTTCTATCGTTTTTTCAAGTCGAGCATTTTAAATTTATGAGTTTTGACTATCTTGGTTTTTTGTTCACCTTTCTCCATGTTCTTTTCTAATAAATTATTTCGTCATTTCTTTATTTTATGATAACCCTGCTATTGTAGTCATGTTTTTGCTGTTTGTTTCTAATAGATAGCATGTGTAATAAGCAATGTAATAAGCAAATTATAATAATAATAGATAGGTTGCTCTTTCTTATTGCTAATATCATTGCGTATCATATATAACTAAACAGATTTACGTGACTTTATTTTAGAAACATGGAGGCAGTATTAACTTATCAATTCTCCATTTGTTTGTAGTAGCAATGTTTTACCTCATAAAACACCTCTAGAGCGGTCGAAGTGTATTCCAATTTATTGTAAGAATAAGGATTGTGAGAATATAACAGTTTTAACTCTGTCTGCTGGTTATACTTCATTTTCCCAAATTAAACAACCACTAAGACTTATCTTGACTGTGTACAAAGAGTAGTTCTATCACATCAATGTTACCATTAGTTTATAGTCCTGTAGCTGGATGTTGACAACACGCTGTATACGAGGATTCCTCTCTACCTGCTCTAGACGTCTCGTCGCCGTGCCGGAAATACCTACAGTTACAAAACTGGAGCAGACAAACAGAGGAACGCATTACGCTAAATCTTACCGGGATTTCACCTCCTGGCTGAACTCTGGCGGCCACGCGGAGATCTTTGAGGGGTGCAGTGTTGTTGGGAAAGTTATCAAAGTATTTCATCAGGTAATTATTGTAATCAGGTAATTAGGTAATCAGGTAATTATTGTAATTAAGCAGTGTAATTGCTGTTAAGTTGTTGTATTGTAGTAACAATTGTTACCGTTGAAACCATTGTATACGTATCTTACTAGTTTCTAGTTGCCAAATTGCAAAGAGGAGTCCTCATTCCTAAACTGTTGATTTTGTCAGGTACCCTTAGATAAAAATACATCATTGCTAAAGGGAGAAAAAGAGCTCGTTGAGGATCTAGATGATTGTACAGATCTTAGACAGGTAAATTAGGTTTGCCATGGAAAATTTGTAAGTTTGTAAAGAAAGTGTTATGTAGTAAGAGATGTATTTAATCAATATTTTACAATTTGAAAAATACTCAAATGATTAATTACTTATTAAGACGATGTCATTTAACTTAAGAATGTATGACTATGTATCTATGTATGTTAGTATGTTTAAAGTATGCATGTTTGTAAGTGTAAGAATTATACAAATTCTACAATATCTCAGGCGGGAAAGTCAGTAACAGTACTAGTAGTAGATTGGGGACACAAACATTTAGGAATAGCTACGTTACCGTCCACACAAAGTTGTCCGGATGTGGGTTGTGACGTTGTGTGTAAGCTTGTAGCACTGGAACACACACACCGCACTATGGGACACAACACTTACGAGAGACACAACGAGTCCTTACTTCAGGTTCCTATCTTATATATATCTATGTTATCTATGTGGTTTAGCTCGTATTTCAGCACACGGTTTTCTTGCTAAACTCTATTGGCCGAACTTATGTTGGTAAAACTAACAAACACTGAATTTATGTAATTACAACAACAGTGCGTATAAGATTTTCTAGTTATTTTAATAATTTGCTCTGTTTCAGTTTGTCAGGACGCTGCCTGTTTAAATGGACACAAATACTCAAACCACGGTTACCATGGTTACTACAAACTGCCTTGGTCCTTGTCAGCTGTCAATTGAAACTCGCTCTGTTAACAGACAGAAGTTATGGCTGTTGCTCCAAATTGGACACTGTATATGGCACTGATTCATGTTGGAACCGTTCCTGTTTATCATTTCTTCGTTGGGTTTGACTGAACCACGTTGTTATCTACTCTGCTTAGGCGCTTCTCCTTCGACGTGGACTTCCCATTTGTTATTATTTACTTTTTGAGGAATAACTGCAGTGATTCGCCTCTTGATGTGCCATAAAAGTCCATGTTTAGACTATTGCGAGATGTAGCTTATTTTTACACAAACTACAGTCATTAGTACAAAGCACAGTTTGATAGAAACTTTCATAAAAATTTAAACTTCCCGTCAAATTGAATGACTTTCAGAGGCACATTGAGTCCACTGCCTCTGCAGAACATGTTAAGTTATCGTGACTCGTAAATAGGCAGCCTGATGCTAATGTTCTTACTATTAGGATATCCCTGCCAAAATACTTATGATGAGCGGTTATTCGGGCAGTCCTTTGTGTTATGTTATCTTGAGGAACGCGCGAAACAATTTTATCGATGAAAGTGGTTTTTCTGCACGACAGTGCTGCGCGCGTTTTATTTTTGTTTCAAACTTTCGCACCATTCTTTTGCTCTGAACCATGCTGCGAGCAAACCGAAATTCATTTTCAGTATTGACTATTGATTTCTAAAGTTTGTTGTATGAAGTACCTGAAATATTGCAATTTTGTTAGGTATGTACCCTTGTGCAAATTGTGAGAGGAATGTTACAAGAGTAACTCAACTTGAAGGAGAATTGAAACAATCTTTTGAAGACATAAACTTTGTAAAAACTCTTTGGAGACAGGTATTTTCCATTTTTACTATATGTATCTAATACCGTTCTGTTAAGTCTACTGCATAATGTTTTCTTCATTAATGCGCTGTCTAGCAAATTTCTTGCGAGTTGGTTAACTTTAACATCGTGTGATAGTTAAGAATTAAGATTTAAGATAACTCAACATCGACCGTTAGGTACAGTCTGAACATGGAGATATTGGTGTTATAGTCAACACTGTGCTAGACAGGGTTGCTAAACAGAATGAAGAGAAGGATAACAACGTCCTGCAAATCTTACTCGACAGAGACAACCACATAGCTGCATTAACTAATGAGGTAAAGTACACTATACCGTAACTTCACCATTTCAAATATATTGGCAAGCTTATCACGTATGGCTCCAATCGCAAGACGCAAATTGAACAAATATAAGATGCACACTTCGAACACGGGCAGTAATCTAAAAAGAGGTTAACTTCAGGTCTCCTGGTTAAGAAGTTCCCTAGACGATGAGAGAGGAGAGAAAGAGAGGTTACAACAAGAGTGGGCAGAAAAACAAGACGATCTGAATGTTCTGATTAGCGAGCTTGAAGAGCAAGTAGCTGTTAAAAACATCCAACTTCTACCCCCAGCAAAACAGGTTACAGTTGTTTTTATACAGTACCTCAACGAGATCGTCTCATTTCTTACCAAACATGTGGAAACGCATCCCACTATAGCGGTTTTTAAGTTACTTTGCTAAACTTATCACTATATTTAAACAACCTGTTATCAGTATACTCTACTAAACTGCAGGATACAAAAGTGCTAGTTGAGCAGCTGGATGAGAAGAAGTGCTCTCTCGAAAAGCAGCTGCTAAACATGCGTAACGATCTTAAATCTTGTGCCAAACAAATGGACCTTTTGAAGGTAATGCTATGGATCTGTATGTCTGCCTGTCTGTCTATCTGCCTGTATAGAGTCTGTATAGTGTATGTTTGTTCGGCTATATATCTGTTTACTAACGCACCCAAAACAGAGAAAGTACGAGAAGCAAGTGGAAGAAACAGAACAGTTGAAGAAGTTGTCAGAGTCGCGTCACGCTGAGAATCAGTCACACAGCCTCATCATATCCGAGCTGAAGGAGAACATAGCCACCAGGAAGGAAGAGTCTGCTCTGCTCAGACAGCAACTGGAGCTCGCACAGTCTGACGCGGCTAGTGCTCTCCGGGCTTTAGAAAAGGTAGTAGTTTAAGGACTAAAACAGGTGACTAAGAGTCTAAGGGTGTTATCTTCTTCCTCCTGCGTTAATTTTAGTCGTGTTCTTGTAACCTGCACGTTGAGTAACCTGAGTTCTAAAGACGTCTTCTCAGAGTGACAGAGCACTGCGTGCAGTACAGAACGAAGTGTTGCAGAAGGAACAGAGTGCCCACGACCAGGAAGAGAAGTACCGAACCTCTCTAAACGTCCTGCACAACACTGTAGCGCAGCTGGAGCAGCGCGTCACAGAGCTTGTTGAGCTGGAACAATCTGTCAGGTCAGTCTTATTTAGCACTGTGTGTACTTGTCACACTTATATTGTTCCCCTCTCTGGACAACTCGACCTCACACATTGACCCACAACATCTCTCTAGAAAAGAGAACGAGGCGCTGAGGAGTGCAGAGTGCAGGAGTTGCAAAGACTTAAAGTCAGAACTACAGACAAAGAAGCGCGAGTTAGAGGAGGTGGAGAAGAACGTGCTGATAGTTACTCGTGTCAAGGAGAAGTGCGAGTCGTACTTGGGCAGACCTCTAGCACTACAGGACACGCCTGATGTGGTACGTCACTACTTCCTTATATGGGCATTATCTCCGGCATCGATACTTCCTTGTATGGGCATTATTTCCTGCATTACTACTTACATCTGTCGCCATATTCTAACCTGGTAATAAGTCTGAGTGCGAAAATCGTTAAACTAATATTGCAGGTGGATATAATTCTGGCTGACCTAGAAGGAAATTGTGGAGATTTAGAAAGATCGTCTCAACTTGTGAAGCAGCTGCAGATTAACTGTCAAGAGAAAAGTGTAGCTATGAGTAAACTGAGAGAGATACACGACAAGAGATTAGAGAGAATGTCCGATCTAGAGGAACATCTCAGGTAAGCAGAATATCTTCTGAAAAGTTCTGCTTTGATGTCTGCCTCAAAGTCTGTCTCATTGTCTGCCGCATTCAGTATGATGATTTATTGAAATAAAAAGATAATATCTACCAAATTTAATGTAAATAAATGATAAACTCGCCTTCATTACATACATGAATGTATAAGGATAACGTGCTACTGTATTACAGTGAGGTGCTGGATGAAATAAAGATATTGGATAAAGATAGATGGAGGCAGATAAGCTGTAATTACAAGGAGCTTAGTCACAATCCACAGTGCCTCAGACATGAAGATAGCACTACTGTAAGTTTCTTATTTACTTGCTTCAGATGTGTTTATTGATGTAGACCAGGAAATTAAAAGCTTTAAACTCCACGATCAGTTTGAAGAGGGTTTCCAGGTCACGTGACTTAGAAATGTGACACTCCAACTCTGCTCAGGTGTGGTCAGATTTGAAACATTACAAAGCTGGATGTGACAAGTTAAAGAGAGAACTTAATAGAGCTGAGGAGGAGTTAGATCGGCTGAAACTACAGCGAGTTTTAGATGTCAACACTCTCAACGGTATTATTTCAACTTGACAAATATTTCAATTCTAAATGATTCCGTTGGAGAGTTCGTTATTTTCATATCCCAATAACTTGAATAACTAATTTAGGGTATTTTTATAGAAATGAGGGCGGCAGTATTAGCTGACCAGGAGAACTACGAGAAAAAGCTAAGAGTTGCTAACCATCAGTCGATTTGTGGCTGTAATCTGCAGCTTGAAATTCATCGTGACAAGGTTTATGTCTTTCTAATCATCTGTCTGTGTGTCTGTCTCCATTTTGTCTTAAGTGTCTGTCAGTTTGTCTATGTTTCTTACTTTCTGTTTGTCTGCTTGTATGTCGCATGTCTGTCTGCCTGTCTTGCTCTCTGCTTGTCTGTCTGTCTGTCTCCTTGTCTGTCTGTTTGTCGGTCCGCCTGCTCAGGGCTTGTTTGTGAATCTCTACGACTTTCTGTCGTCTGTCTGTATGACTGACAATAGTGAACCTGCAGATAGAAGAGTTGACACTGAGAGTTGAGAGTCTAAACTCGGAGAACGTAAAGCTGCTAGCAGCGTTACAGAGGGAACAAGTGAAAGTTTCAAGTCTAGCGGGTGGTTTAAGGGAGGATAGAGAAACTCAAACTGTGAGGAGGGAATCGAACTCTGTATCTACTGTCACGGACAACGTCATTCTTCAGGTACTGTCAGTTTTCTGTAATGTGTTTCTGTCGTTCAATGTAAGCATCTGCATGATATTATCTTTAAAATTTCTTGCGAAGTAGATTAGATAATTGTATGATGTAAACTTGTATTTTTAATTTATTATCTCCTTATGTTACAGGTAGAGGAGAAGAGGGCTAACTTCTGCAACACACTCAACCTCCTCAACAAACTTACTGACAACCAACTTACTGACAACACTTCCTACAAACCCACCGTACCTGAAACTCGCTCTCACCCCGACAAGTCCGCCGGACGGAACAAAAAACGTGTCGTCTGCACTAAAACTATCGGTTGTCAGACCATTTCTCGACCTCCTGTGAAAGTTCTTCAGAAAGCTCCTGCTGCCTTGAAGATAAGGATGGCTTCTCTGAATCAGCAAGTTGCTGTCCTAACTAAAGCTAAACATAAACACTCCAAGGTACGTATTCAATTCTTTAGATAAACGGCACTAAAAAAGTTAACCTTGAAAAATTATATCCATTACAATTTTTTAAGGTATTTAACAATTGTAACTTACGGGAGCCCGTCCTAACATGGTTGCTATGGTTACAGGAAATTCTTGAAGAGGAAGCCAAAGTTGAAAAGCTTGAGACACAGTTATCCACTGCACTGAGACAGGTCTCATCTTCACAGCGATTAGTAGCGAGTCTTAACGAGGATGTCCGCACTGCAAACGAGCAGAGTCAGACTTTACGAGACCAGGTCAGTTTTTATCTGGCTTTACGAGACCAGGTCTGTTTTTATCCGGACATTACGACACCAGGTCAGTTTTTATCCGGACTTTACGAGACCAGGTCAGTTTTTATCCGGACTTTACGAGACCAGGTCAGTTTTTATCCGGACTTTACGTGACCAGGTCGGTTTTTATCGGGACTTTACGTCTTCCGAGACCTAGTCAGTATTTATCCGGACATTACGAGACCAGGTCGGTTTTTATCCGGACTTTACGAGACCAGGTCGGTTTTTATCCGGACTTTACGGGACCAGGTCGGTTTTTATCCGGACTTTACGAGACCAGGTCTGTTTTAATCCGGACTTTACGAGACCATGTCTGTTTTTATCTGGACTTTACGAGACCATGTCTGTTTTTATCTGGACTTAACGAGACCCGGTCAGTTTTTAACCGGACTTACGTCTTTCGAGACCTAGTCAGTATTTAACCGGACTTAACGGGACCCGGTCAGTTAAGGAACATACTATCCACTTCAGATTCAAGAGTTGGAGAGAAGCGGAATGCGACAGAGCGAACTACTCTCTCTTCAAGAGAAATCTGCAGAATTGAAAACTCTGCACCATCAGAATCAGCTCCTCGCATCCCAGATATCGTCCCTAAATTCTAAACTTTCTAGTGAGTTTTACCATTAAGATACTCTCATTGGGCGGCGAACCTCATCCCACAGTTCTCTTTTATTTGTTTCATTTAGGGTTTTGTGAATTGTTTATGTATTTTCGTCAGTGTAAAATGCCATTTGTTGTTGTTGTTATCATGACCTGATTGTAGGTCTACAAAAAGAGAAAGAAGAGAAAGAGAACTGTCTAAAGAAACTAGAAGAGAAGCTAGTAAGGAGTGAGAAGACAGCTAAACAAACCCGGGCAGATACTGATGTACTCAGACAAGAATCTGCAGATCGTAAATCGAAACTACTGCACGCCAACAAGAAGATAGAGGATCTTTCCAGACGTCTCAAGAAAGTTCAGGAGGTATCAAAATCAGAATAATATATCAGTGTTTTATGTAATGACTATCGAGCTAGCTAACTAAGTTCAAGAACAAGCGGTTGAGCCCATATTCATCTTATCTGACTAGTTTTTGTAATGCATCAAGGCGGGAGGGGGCTCCCATCAAGAATAATCAGCCATTGTTGTATAGTACATAGTATCATTAAAGATATCGTGGCTTTCTATTTCAATTTATATTCTTAATAATGAAATTTCTTTATTTCTGCTAGGTGTCTGACAACAGGAAAAACTATTTAGAGACGCTGAAATCTCAGCTGAGCAGCGCCAAGATGCAACTAGAGGAAGCAGGGGTGAGGGGTGAGGAAAGAAGTGTTCAGTTGGAGGCTAAAAGTAGGGAGCTATCCACCTTGGCAAGAAAGTTGGATTCTCAGGACAAACTAATATCTGAGTTACAGGTAATCAATGTTGCCATGGTAATCGTGTATATGATATGTTGTATATGTACAAGTTGTGTAATAAACAACTTATTTAAAGTGTCATGTGACCTTGTATCGAAGTAAGTTAAAAACTAATTACTCCAGGTCTTCTCCGCTAAGCAGTTTGAAGAACAAAACCAACAGTTTTGTGTTGTGGAGAGTAACTTGAAGAGGAAGCTCACTGTGATGAGCAAGAGAAATCTGGAGTGGGAGAAATGTATAAGACAGGCGATAGGGAGAATGGTGGAGAAAATAAAGCAGGTACTCATATTCTATCAGTTTGTTTGTGTGTCTGTTTTTCGTGGCAAACGTATAGTGTGTGCTGTGCAGTGTGCCTTTATAAACTTAATCTTGTTACTAGAATTGATTTAGCGTTCTGATATATGCAGTTACACTAGCTTTGTGTGTTAATTGAAATTATTTCTGTGATATTCGAACTCATCATCTTGTGATTGCGAGATATTAACATACTGCCCCTGAACCCCCAAGTCCTGCTAACAATCGTATTTCAGGAGAAGGAGAAGAAGGAGGTAGCTAGTAGTCCTGCTAACAATCGTATTTCAGGAGAAGGAGAAGAAGGAGGTAGCTAGTAGTCCTGCTAACAATCGTATTTCAGGAGAAGGAGAAGAAGGAGGTTAGCTAGTA
>JH153560.1:55988-68811 GCA_000226015.1 Mnemiopsis leidyi | reverse complement strand
GTCCTGCTAACAATCGTATTTCAGGAGAAGGAGAAGAAGGAGTAGCTAGTAGTCCTGCTAACAATCGTATTTCAGGAGAAGGAGAAGAAGGAGGTAGCTAGTAGTCCTGCTAATTATTTTATTTCAGGAGAAGGAGAAGAAGGAGGTAGCTAGTAGTCCTGCTAACAATAGTATTTCAGGAGAAGGAGAAGAAGGAGGTAGCTAGTAGTCCTGCTAACAATCGAATTTCAGGAGAAGGAGAAGAAGGAGGTGGCTAGTAGTCCTGTTAATTATTTTATTTCAGGAGAAGGAGAAGAAGGAGGTAGCTAGCAGTCTTAGTACGGAGGAGTACGGACGAGCTAGAGAACTCTCCTCCTCTCTCCTGCACCTCAGCGAGGCGGACTTCCACGACATAATGAGCTCTACCCGAGTTAACAACAACAGTTCTGTCTCGGAGCAATCCTCCGTGTGGAAGGGTCAGCTGGCCAAGATTCTCGGACTTGACGACTTCGGTCCTGTTCTAGCGAACAGTCTGTTTCAGCTGTTTGAGGAGTATGGCAAAGTTCTGTTGGGTGAGATTAGTAGTAGTTCTTGTACTACACTCTCGAGAAACACTGACTCTGAACACAGTAATCAGACTCCATTATTGGCGTGATAAAGTTATGTTATGTTGTAAATATTAAGTCACATATTCGTATCCAACGAAATATCAGATTCAGCATGCTCTGCAGACTACGAGGGGGTGACCCTCTGCTTGACTACATTATCTAATACAACATTTTCCCGAACTCTAAGGTGCAAATCATGTTTTTACGGAAAAGTCTTGATGATAAGGTACTAGGTAGTCATAATATCGCGGTACTAAACTTAAAATTATTTTTATATTATAACATTAACCAGCCTTCTGTATTTTTTTATTGAACTTGTTTATATTATTCAGTTTTTACATATTTATCATTTACAAAGTGTTACTATAAATACTTATTCCATGACACTCAGCTCACTGACTTGATTGTTCTCATAATTCCTTGACTCTGATAATGGTTTCACGAATTTTGATATTTCTAATTGGTAAAACAGAGAGATATTCTACTTATGTGTAATATGCCACACACTTTACTCCTAACAATCTGATAAAGTCACCTATCTCTACTCTAGGCGACATGTCCTCACACGAGCAGTTCCTGAAGGATGTAGAAGCGGACCTGTCCAGGTTAAACTCAGTCCTATTGGAAGTGGAGGAGGATGAGGACTTCTTGTCTGATTGCCGTAACTCATCTGAACCAGAATATAACGCTGCTGGAGGCGCCGACAAAGCTGTAGAAGACGCCGACAAAGCTGCTGAAGACGCCGACAAAGCTGCTGGAGAATCCGAAAAGGCTGCCGAAGACTGCGAGAAAGCGGCCGAGGACGGTGATATAGCTGCCGGAGACAGTGACATAGCTACTGTAGACACTGTTGCTGTTACACCCGACACTCGCAGCACCGGAATCAGTGACAGAACGGCAGGAGACATCGACAGAAGGGCTGGAGACGCCGACAGAACGACAGGAGACGCTGACAACGCTGCCGGGAGCGGCAAGAAAACTGCAGAGGACATAGACATGTCAGACTTGACATCGTTACTTCGAGATCACGAGGCTCTCTTGCTAAAAATAGACCAGGTCCTTCAGAAAAAGGAGGAAGTTGTGGTGCAGGATGATTACGAGAAGTTCAATTCTGAAATTGCCGAGGTTAGCGAGGTTACAGAATTTTAGTTTAGTTGGTGAGGTTACAGATTCCTGGTTTAGTTAGAGAAGTTACAGTATCCTGGTTTAATTAGCAAGGATACAGTATCCTGGTTTAGTTAGCTCAAGGTTACAGAATCTTGGTTTAGTTAGCAAGGTTACAGAATATCCAATATTTACAGGTAGAAGAAGAGGAAAACACGGAGGAGGAGGAGGAGGAAGATTACTTTAAAGGAATGAACCAGTTTGTGGACTCAGACACGCTAGACGTAGAGAAGCTATACGACGTGTTGGAAATGAACTTGCAGTACCAGGACTTCATCTCCAAACTTACTGGGGAAGTGGAATGTCGGTTACAGAAAAATAGGGACAAGCAGGTAACTGGAGCACATTGGGGACTTCTTGCGGGTGCACTGGGGTGACATACTGATCAGTTAAAACTATTTTGAAATTTTAGTAGTTTGCATACATTCACTCAACATGAAAAACAGCACAGTTAGCTGAACATGTCCTAAAGATATTCAGAAATATAAAAAATAACTGACCTGCAGAAAGAGCTAGGAGACGAAGAAGACCACCTGTTTCTCGTGTCCCAAGGTTTGTTAGACAAGGAAAGTCGGCGTCAAGGCAGCGTCAGGTCCGCAAACTCCAAGATTCTGTCCCTCCAGCGGTTTAAGCCGCCTTACTTCTCCAACAAGTATAAGATAGGACCTCGTCTCAACCCAGATCAGGTGGCACTTTCTACTAACCCTCGATATCAGGTTAGTCATCGTGTCCTCATGTCCTTGTGTTGTGAGTTACCCAAACAAAATGTTGTTTCGAGTATGCCATACTATATCTGCTATTTTAAATACTTATTATGGGGTGGGGGGATGGGGTTACAAACCTGAGTCTACACTCTACAGAGTACAGGTGTCACTATTTTACAATTCCAATATTACAGGTGTATCAGTACGAGTCAGGGTGATACACCTGATCCAATATTGTCACTATTTTACAATTCCAATATTACAGGTGTATCAGTACGAGTCAGGGTGATACACCTGATCCAATATTGTCACTATTTTACAATTCCAATATTACAGGTGTATCAGTACGAGTCAGGGTGGGGGAAGAACGACAGAAACACTCTCCAGGAGTGCATGAAAAACTCGGTTATAGACGAGAAGATAAACTCGGAGATAAGTGGAGAGAAAGATCTAGACCTGTATCATGAGGAGCTGGCGAGCTCCTCCCCCGCCACCCTCTTCTCCACGGTGGACATAGACTCCTGGACCAGACTCCAGTGGGAGGAGGTGGTACAGTCCATGTCTGCAGTGTCCTGTGTCAGGTCTGGAGCTGACTGCGCTAATCAGTGGAAGAACTTTCTCTGTCCAGGGGTGAACAAGAAAGACTGGGGGAAGGAGGAGGATCTTCTTCTGGAGAAGCAGGTTCGGAAACATGGCCTGAACTCCTGGCAGTTGGTGGCATCGTGTATGGGGACCGGCAGGAAGGGGTGGCAGTGTCTACAGCGCTATCACAAGATACGGAAGAAACCTATCACTACCTGGACTGTAACAGATGATAAGCACATTACAGACGCGGTTATGATCTACGGGGAGGCTTCCTTCGCAGACTTGTCCTACTACATGGGAGACAAGAGCAGCGACCAGTGTTTGCAGAGGTGGAGGTACTCTCTACGTCCTCAGATAAGGAGAGGGAAGTGGACTACTCAGGAAGACGAGGAGATAATGGACATTATATCAGAGCACGGGTTTGACTGGCAGAAAATAAAGGACGTACAGAAAGACCGGACCCGAGCCCAGGTGCGGGAGAGAGTCCGGATTTTAGCTGCTAAAGACAGGTCCGGGAGTAACGGGGGTACCAAACATTGGAGTGTGGAGGAAACATTCCTACTGATGAGCGCGGTGAAGCGACACGGCCCCAAAAACTGGTCCGCCATAAGAAAGGAGTTTGAACTGAAGTACACAGCTCCTGTCCTCTTCAGACGGTGGGTTAGAGTACAGACCTTGTTGACGGGGTCCTGCAAGAGAATAATGCTGCCCTGGGAGAGAACCGTGATGAACGAGCTGCTCAGACCTAAGCGATACCTGACTAAAGCTCTACAGGAGGAACTCCGGGACATGCTGCCCGGTCCTGAACAGCGGGGTAAGATTGAGGAGGTCCTGCAGAAGTGTAAGATCCAGGGCAGGACAGCTCTGTATAAGTGTGAGTTGAAGAGGAGAGTTCAGGAGATAGATCCGACAGAGGAGGAGGAGGAAGATGAGGATATTCGAAATGTTCAGTCTCTCTCCACAGATCCCATACTGGGCCTACTTCGCTCTAATGCTGGCACCATATACAAGAAGGTTACTTATTCCTAATAACTGATGACTTCAACTCTTATTGCTTGATTTTTAAAGTTATTTAGTGAAATTGCAAAGATATAAATCAAAATGTGAACAACACAACCTCTGCAGGCGTTTGAAGTTGGAAATGACCCCGAATTCAAGATGCACTACACTCCACCCTCCAATACAAGTCTATCTGCCTTCAGGACTCTTCTGGTGGATCACCTCCCGAAACTGCAGGAGCAAGCTGGTAAGTTATTCTGTGTTTGTAGTTAATGTACGTTTGAAGTTTGTACCTTACACCAAAAGATAAATAACTGCCGAGTGGCGGAGGTGGTTGGTAGTACCGTAGTAGTATGTTGGTTGGTATGATAGTGTGTTTGTTTCTCAATGGCAACCAGAAGACTGCAACTTCTTATCACGCTGAAAGCAACATGGTCGTGGAGTAAAATTTGTTCACTCTCTTCTTAGTGCTTAAATAGTAATGTACGCGTGAGACTATCTGTTCATTTCTTCTGCGGGCTATAAAGACTAGACTAAACTTTCAAGTCGAACTATATTTATAACTATTTATAACTATTTATAACTATTTATAACTATTTATAACTATTTATAACTATTTATAACTATTTATAACTATTTATAACTATTTATAACTATTTATAACTATTTATAACTATTTATAACTATTTATAACTATTTATAACTATTTATAACTATTTATAACTATTTATAACTATTTATAACTATTTATAACTAGAAATAACAATAACCATAAGTATACCTACCTGATATTGTGTCACGATGTAACCCTCCCTATCTCCCAGGTTTGAGCTCTACACACAACTCTACTCAGCACGTTACTCTACCTCCAGAATTGATACAGAACGAAGAGTTTGGCGTTCTTGTCGCTCGATTTAAAAGTATGTTTTCCTGGCCACTCATTATGGGTGAAACTCCAGTTTAGAACTGTCACTGAACTGAGACCTCCGTTTGTTCACCGTTTTTATCCGAGTTTAATAAGACAAAATTTATTTATTGTTTTTAAATGATTGATTATTATATTATGCAATGATGGTTCGTACTAAATCGCTCGACAGATGTTTTGTAAATGCTCAAATTTGTCGAGGTGTTACCCGACTCGCGCGCGGCTCGCAGCTTGCTGCTCTCCTGGCTTGCTGCTCTCCTAACGTTTCGTTAGAATGTTAGACGGATATCATCTCGTCAAGGTCAAATTTACCTGAATCGTGGATCGACGATCATGCCTGTAATCCCGGACTGACCCTCGAGTCATTGTTTAAAATACTTTCTTGGCATTTTCTGAGCAACTATAAAAAACTAAAAACTGATATTTCAAAATCAATCGAGCGATTAAGTTAATTATGAATATGATGATGGTATCCAGTATTGTGAACGTTGTTTATTTTCTTACCATTTTGTTAATCAAATTTTTACATTTGAAATTAAAGCATTTAATTTGTTCTTATTATATCGGAGCTTGGAATTTGTCTACAAGTACAAATATTTAAAAGAAAACTGTCCAAGTCTTACTGTCTGTGAAACTAGACTCTTTAAAACTTTCAACGCTGTTTTAGAGGTTACATCTGCATCTGATGTACCCGTGATCAGTGATTATCAACGTTTTCCGCGGGCGTAACAGCCTTTAACGGGTGACGCGCGTAGCTGGTAGCGTGCGTAAGTTACTGTTAAGCTATGTAAGTTACTGTACTGCCAATGCTATGTGCTAGCCCTTTTGCGCGCGCCACTAGAGTAGCAGCCGCGCGCGCGTAAGCACCTGGCCGGTTAGGTGAAAGCACCTGGTACTTAGAGTTAGATTTGCCTGGGGACCTCAAGCTAATTGTTGCTTTGAAACAACTAGAACTAACGGAGGGAAATTCGTAGAGAGAGCTGCGCAACGCGAACGCCCGGAGAGAGCCGCGCAACGCGAACGCCCGGAGAAAGCCGCGCAACGTGCCGGAGGCTGCATGGGCTGCATGCCGCTTCGCGGCAGCAGGGCTAGCAAACATTTACCGGACTGCTTTTGCCTGGGGACCTCAGTCTTTATAATCGGAAACGTAGAGAGAGCCGGCCGCACAGCGCCCAGTAAAGAATCTTAATCTCTGCAGTTTGTGTTGTACAGCAGCTCAGCTTGCTTTGTCGCGGCCCGGTGATACCCGACTCACGCAGCTAAAGTTTGTTAAAACGTTAGACGGATATAATCTCGTCAAAGCTTGCTAAACACGTATGTCGCATATCCCTGTGCGAGTCTTTAACGAAACGGCACGGTTCAGCTTTGATTTTGAGCTGCGAGAGTCTGGTATCACGTCGTGAAAACATTCGAAGAGAGTAAAATGTTGGGAGGGTGCACGCTGATTTCTCACTTTTTTTTACACTTACACTTACAAGCACTGATGACTGAGACCCGAGACACCCAGGTCATGGTCACAGTGTGAGTGAGTCACACGAATATCATCTTGTCAACGGTCAAGGTTTGGGTTTTTGGAATTTTAATTTAATGAGCGTTGAAAAATCTTGATTCGGATTATGCATCCTTCATGATTTTATATCATCCATTTACCTTTGGATCTTATCTGAATTTGTCCGACCCTCATTCTATGGGAATAAGATGCCGTATCACCGCGACAACTACAACTTGTAGTACAACATTGGATCTTACCTGTCAGTGTCCTTCTGACTCTGACTCTAAGATCTGCTCTATTTACCAGCAACTAAAAGTAGAATCGGTTTTAGTTTTACTTTTAAAATCACATTTATCGTGAGTCGGTTTTAAACATAATTTACTGGTCACGCCCACGGGATCAGGGTTTTCTAAAACTTAACTTTAAGTTTAAAGCTGAAACAATAAACGCATATTTAGCCGAAATTCAAAAACATAAAAATCATACTAACAATATTCATAGTAATTTTCAACATGTTGATAATGATCAATCCGATTCATATTAACTCAATCAATTCGAAGTAAAACAATACATAAGACACTAAAATATTCAATTCAAAAAGCGCTTGATCTTCTCAAAACTGGGAGGTGAGACTGAGTGGTTACGATAAAGTTAGGTGTAGCTTCGCAAGTTACCGCATAAAGGTCTTGCAACTTTTCTATAGGCATAACTATCAGATTTTTAGAATAATTTCGATAAAAAGAATGAAGAAATATAAAAGTCAGTGCAACAGTACATAGTAAAGGTTGAATGATTGCATAGTAATTTAAAAATGCGTGCAAAGGATATACTATCAGTATCTTTCCGTCATCTTAGCTATTCGACTTGTCAGCTATCACTTTCAGTTAATTTGATAATGATAGGTCAAACATTGTTTTATTTCCATCAAATAAATTCAATAATTTGTGCCTCGAAGTGGAACAGTCATATCAAAAACTTACATATCAAAATTGAATCCTAAAACTTGAGTATGAAATGATTAGTTCATTGGTAAATAAGAAACAAACTTCGGACAAATAAACTTCACCAGAAACATTCTCGCCTCCGATACAAGCGAAGGAGGGGGCTCCTCAAAAAAGGGGGGCTCCCCGAAAAGGGGGGCGCCCCAATATAGAGGGGGCTCCCTTAGATAGGAGGACGCCCCCACGGGTAGCACCTTCAAGTACACTAGTCGCTGTCGACTCCGTTCTTTTGAAGCTCAGCAATCTGAAAAAGGAACATTTTAGCACGTGCGGAGAAAGAAAGATGATGTGAAGTTCTGTCAAGGTGATAGTAGTCTGGATACGTATCCTTTATATCTGTCTTACTGTAGATCGTAAAACTAAGAGATAACACAAAATATGTGATAACTACAATAAATTTGCGATTTCACGTTAGAAAATATTATAAACCCTGTGTTTGAAGTTGCATAAACAAATAAATAAAACAAATGTTGATAAGCGGTTAGCCCTCAAATTACCAGAATCTATAGGTTAGCATTGTTTATCTCAGAGTCAGTTAGCGTATTTTAGCATTATTCATCTTGGTTAGCTAATTTTAGCTTGGCGAATTGTTTTTAGCTTATAGTCTGTCAGTCTTTTACTTGTGTAGCTTAGCAAACTAAGTCTAGCACTTTCAGCCTTACCAAACGCTGAACTCTTGAAAAACTTGAAGGAGATTTAGTCTTATTTCTTGTTGGAGGAATAGTCGGACTAATTGTTTCATTCCGGCCGGCCAACAATGTCAACTTCTAAATTTAATTCAGTAAAAAACAGACGAAGTGGATTAAACGTCGTGAATAAAAAAATGGTTATAAATAATTAAAAAAATGGTTATATGTATTATATCAACATATACAGGGACTGGATCCCGATTAGATTAAAGAAAGTTAGCATAACTAAAGTTAGATCAAATAATCTAAAGAGTATGTCATAACAAAAACAATTACAATTTAAATGTGTAATTGTGCAGTTTGTCCTTTTGTAGCCCCTTACTGAACCGCACAGTTCTAACTTAGATACCCTTGGTAACAATCCAATATGCATATTTGATATTAGCCCTTAGTTTATGTCATAACTGTTACAATGAAGCCTTGCGTGCAAGTATGGCTTTGCCAGGACTAAACAGGTTTCGAGTTCAGGTTTAGAGGGTGTGAGAAATATAGGGCGGGCCACAAAAAACTTCTGATTGCGTTTCATTAAATAGCTCCCCTTCTGATCAATATTTTTGATTTAAACTTTAGATGATAATTGGTCATAGGTGGCGTAACGTTCATGCCAATTTTCACTTAAATCGGGCGAACTGTTAATGAATAATGATGTGTACTGTTTCACTTCGAAGTTACCATTCAGAACAATTTTGAGTCACCCGTGATTTGAGTAAACTAGTTCATTTTTGAGATACTATGTTGAACTTTTTGTGTAGCACCACCGAAGTAAACCCTTGTCTCATCGACTATATCAATATGAATTGTTTACATTAAAAGGCTCTAAAAAGGCCCCTAAAAGTGAAAATTTAAACATCGGCTGATTTCGATAAAAATTGGCACGAATGTTCCTTAACAGTACCTTAGGTTAGTCATACCTGAAAGTTTTATCAATTTCAATTTGTAGGTTGATAACCAACTGTCGCGGCCTTCACGCGCTTTCATGCATTTCAGGCCTGGCTAAGAAATTCTCGACGAGCAGAAATATTAGACTCGCATCTCCCGTTAATAAAAAGGAAACATGGACGTTTTTCGGCCAACCCTGTAGTTATTAACCTAGAGAGAAAGCTAAAAGAGGAATGAAACTCTCTACTTAAAGTGCTTTTCGTGGCACGTTCAAAGTGATGCGCTCAATGCGAAGACAGTACAGTAATACTATAGGTATACTTCAAAACAGATTCTCGCCTAGATATTTCAGGAAGTTTTGGCTTTTAGGCAGAGGAATAATTTTATTGTCATCGGATAAATTATTAAATTCTTTTTCATATTTTCAGCTGAAATAGGCAAAAAAAGGTATAAAACAGGTAAAACTCAGATATAATGAGCTGTCACCACGTTGTCATGGTAACCAGGGCTAAAGTAAACTCACCTCATCCTTAACTTTATCCAGCTCTTCACTGAGGTCCTTGTTCTCAGCCTCTAACTCTTCGATCCTGCTCGACTTGGCCTCGATCGTGGCTGCTTTCTCACTCACGGCCGCTTTCAGAGCAGCGATCTCCGCTTTAAGGGTTTCAACCTCTTTAGGATCACCTCCATTGGACTGAAAGTAGTGAGTAGATTACTACATCAACATGTAGAAGTCACGTGATTTAATAGCCAGCTGTCACGTGGTACACTAGCCAGCTGTCAAATGTGCTAATCACATCATTCTCAAACAAATCTCATTTTGAAAAGTAATTCTGTTAGCCTTAACCCCTAATTCTGTTAACTTATCCTCACACTCCACTATCCGTCTTAAATAAAACGAGATCAGATCGTTAACCCCGCAGTAAGATGTTAGCTCTACTTTACTTGACTGTGTTAACTAGTGGTGTGTACACTGGACCTGCTACAGAGCCAGCCCCTACTGAGTCTCCTCTATGTAAGTTTAATTGCAATTTCAACACTTTTAGTATAGTTATAATGTGCAACTGTGTAATTTACTAGTGTAAAACTGGCTTACTTGTGTAGGTCCGTAATTCTTACTGGACAGTTAACCTAAAAACTCAAACTTTTATCATGAGATTCCGGAAGTTTGGCCTAAAGTTTTATTTCCTGTAAGGTTAACCGTCCTCGCCGCATGCAGGGACACTTAGCCGAAACTTACTAAATAAGTTTAGCCAATTTGCCAAGTGTCCTAAAACTAACAAGTCTACAATTTCAGTGTGTCCAGCAGGGTATGCTATAGAGGGTGAGGAATGTGTGAAATGTAAAGCTGGTAGTTACAGTGAAGGTGGAGACTGGAACCAGTGTTTACCGTGTCCCGCAGGAACTACCTCCTTTGACGGGGCTATAGAAGAAGGCGAGTGTTTCGTCCCGCGTGAATGCGCATGGGGTGCCCAGGAATCTTGTGACGCGCAGACTGGATGCTCCTGGGGGTGTCATGAGAACTACTGCTGGTCTCAATGTAACGGAGTGTGCCCCAGACTTGGAGACTTGGTGTCTATATGTCATGGCTGCAAGGAGTGGTGTTGGCTAGCTGCTGATAATGGGGATTACACTCAATGCTCTCAACATTCAGACTGTCAAGCCATTCACAGAAACTCTTGTGCCAGTGCATGTACTTATTAACTTCATAAACACGCCTTGTCTTTATTTGGTATATGATAATTTTAAAATCTCGCCAGTAGAGCCGCCCTTTTACTTTAATTACATAAAGAGAAGCTCGAAATCATAGGTGAGGAAATTTTGTGAAGAACATATAATGTTAACGGTAGACTTTGTGATTGAACAAATTTCGCCAGTGTCACAACGCTGGCTATCAACAACTAAGTGACTTGTAAAAACTAAGAAGCACTCAGCGAACCATAGCCAAACGTCACTCCACTGTCTCAAAGTTGATCACTCAAATCAAAGTCAAGGGAGAAGTAAAAGTCATCAACACACTCAGTCTGTGTAAAACACACTTACAGGAGAGTCAGTGTCATTGTTCTCTTCACAATTGTCCTTGATGATGAAAATTTAGAGTTTTAAAGCGCTGAAGAGCACCGTTTCCGGGTGCATATGCGAACAGTATTATGTAGTAGCATAATTAAGGTTATTTTACATAACCTTTACCTTACACAATACACATACTCAGAGAACGCGCACTAAGTTCTAGCTAAATATCGCTAGAAATTGTGTAACAGTGATCTACGTCACGACGAGTGGTGTGACTTATGTTGAATATTTAGCACATCAGGAACAAGCGACTACTGGTGGGGGAGTGTAATAAATAGCTAATTAACTTGATCTTAGTTCCGTATGCAATGCTAATTAAGCAGCCGAGCTTACTCTAAGCAAGAACGACGTATGAAATTATCAGTGCGCGCATCAGTGCGCGCGCAACAAATATCATCTCGCGCATTCCAATGGGTGGTAAATATTTCTACTCCCCAAGGACGCCTTTTAAAACTATTATACCTTATCTGCCAAGACAGGCATGCTATTAGACAAGGGAAATATTTCCTAAACTTCTTAGAGTGGCACACGTTGTAATTTTGGAGCCCCCACTACAGGTCATAGTCGAGGGTTATTACATGAGCAGGATATACAGTGTATACACTGGAATGTATACTCTCCTCTGTACGTAGCTTTGTAGAGGTTCAGGCCAGGCTAGTGGTAATGTTATTCACGAAAATTCTAACGGAAATTGTAGTTCAGTTCCTTAGGAGTGTGTGTCAAGTACAACTATTATTTACCAAAAAGAAACGTGTGCTACGAGTAGGAACTAATTACTGAGCGTAGAAAAGTAGCGTGGGAACATCTTCTTCTCTTCCTTTTACTTTTGGTTTTCAAAATCATGAATAACCAACCTAAGTAAATTTACGGCTATACGGCTACACATTTGCAGTTAGACTCTAAAAAGATCTCGTTGACACAATATACTGAACCATACTTAATTCCCAGTACATTTAAAGTACACAACAAAAAACTATAGTAATCAATTAAATGTTATGGTACGTACGTTAGATGCTGTAAATCCCTTGCTCGTTGAGTTAGCTGCTCGTAGTTCCAAGAAAGAAACAATTTTAGGAAGTGAGTTCTCCCCCGCGATAAACTGTTCCGCAGTCAGAGCTGGCGTGTATCCCGCCGTGTCCACGTACAGGTCCTCCGCAAACGATTTGCTCTGCAGGGTTTTACATCATATGTATGAGTGTGTTACTGGTGCACGTCAGAAATAGTTGACATTCCTCTAGGAGGGTGAAACAGAGTCAAAAGTAGAGTTTACAACGCAGTCGGTGTAATAAATATAGACACAGTCCTCGCGAGCTTACACACAGACACACCGACACGCAAACATACAGACACAGAAAAACCCAGACGTACTTTAAACCAAGCACAGTTTTATATGAACATAAGTACACAGTACACAAGATACTGCAATACACAACACAGTTTTACATGAACATAAGTACACAGTACACAAGATACTGCAATACACAACACAGTTTTATATGAACATAAGTACACAGTACACAAGATACTGCAATACACAACACAGTTTTACATGAACATAAGTACACAGTACACAAGATACTGCAATACACAACACAGTTTTACATGAACATAAGTACACAGTACACAAGATACTGCAATACACAACACTAGTTTTACATGAACATAAGTACACAGTACACAAGATACTGCAATACACAACACAGTTTTTACATGAACATTAGTACA
>JH153560.1:14610-24661 GCA_000226015.1 Mnemiopsis leidyi | reverse complement strand
TATCTAGTTGTATGTTAGCAGGCTTATCAGTTTGACTGTTAGCAGGCTTATCTAGTTGTACTGTTAGCAGCTTNTCTAGTTGTACTGTTAGCAGGCTTATCTAGTTGTACTGTTAGCAGGCTTATCTAGTTGTACTGTTAGCAGGCTTATCTAGTTGTACTGTTAGCAGGCTTATCTAGTTGTACTGTTAGCAGGCTTATCTAGTTGTACTGTTAGCAGGCTTATCTAGTTGTACTGTTAGCAGGCTTATCTAGTTGTACTGTTAGCAGGCTTATCTAGTTGTACTGTTAGCATGTTTAGATGTACTTTTAGTTAGTTAAGTGAAGTTCTGTAAATAAGTAAGCTCTAGTTAGCTGTCACTAGATGATTAGCGAGTAAGGAACCAAAATTTCATTTTATAACAACCAGATCGGACATAATGTATTCAGGGTCTAGAGTTTGAGAGCAACTTTAATATTGTAATCACTAACTTGAACCCTGAATATTTTATTCGGCGGAAGGGAATCGATCTGATTTAAAATTTTAAATTAAGGCAGTGCATGTCAACTGCGGTTGACATGCTAATAGTCACCCCATCTTGCTTGCATCATCTATAAACTGAAAGATAATTACTGATATTTGAACTCACGGATTGTGCCATGCGGAGCCGCACGAGTATCACAGGTAACCTCCTCCTGCAGAAGCTGCTGACCGTCACTTTCTCACACAGCGACAAACTTTGTGTCGTCGAAATTATACCTAGCAAAGGGGGAATCTAATCAGGGTTGTTATAACGAGGTATGTTTGGATGGTTTCAACAGGAAAACTGTGAGAAATGTGAATTACTCTTTTACAGATCTATTTTTCAAAAGTTTGATTATGAAAACTTCTGCCATCAGTCACGAAGGGAAATCAAGGCTGGAAGTCAAGCAAGGATCACGATTTGGAAATCAAGAAACCACGGGAAAGGCTCAGACGATCCACTATCCAGAAAGCGGATACAACGTGCATACGAGATAGGAGCAAGAGACTAGGGCCACTAGGCTCTAGGGCCAAAAAGCTTTCACGGTCAAAGAGCCTAGCTTAACAGTCGCTCAATCTATTAAGCAACTAAAAACTAAGAAGCGGGTTAGAACTGACTTCGAACCATAAAGCAGCTGCTTAAAAACTTCTAAACTTAGGAACTGGCCAACAAGGGCTTATAAATCGCATAAGAACCATCAAAGAACCGCATAGAATATCAAGTCTGTTGGATCATGGGTGTCCAGAGATTGGAACCAGTTCGAACCGATTATTTCTGGCGGTTCTTGGGCGGTTTTTAAGCAATTATCCTCATTGGTTCAAATCCTTTTTGACATACCACGAACAAGATATTTGACCGTCGGTAAGCGGTTTTTAGCCGCTTCTTCAGTGCTCGACGGTTCTAAGCCCGTTCTTGACCTCTTCCTTATTACAACGGTCCTTAATCCTTATACGGCTATTCGGCGGTGATGGTTGTGTGACCATAACCCCCTAACTCCTAAGTAGAAACAAGAGAGAGGAAGAGAGAGGAACAAGAGAGGAACAAGAGAGAAACAAGAGAGAAACAAGAGAGGAACAAGGGAGGAACAAGAGAGAGGAACAAGAGAGGAACAAGAGAGGAACAAGAGAGGAACAAGAGAGGAACAAGAGAGGAACAAGAGAGGAACAAGAGAGGAACAAGTGAGAGGAACAAGTGAGAGGAACAAGGGAGGAACAAGAAAGGAACAACAGGGGAGGTAGAACCGGAAAGGTTTCAGACAGTTTGGCAATTTGCCACTTCCTGTCTACAGTCTTATTCAGAGAAAACAATTTTTGAGAAAACAAGCTGATTTTGTGTCTGGAAGGCATGGATCAAGGGATGGTTGACGGTTGATTGCAGGGTCTTCAACTTCTAGGAAATGTTATTACTAGAATTGAAAGAAGAAGTCTGAATTCTGCCGCACGTTTTAGCGTTTGAGCGAAATTTTCAGGGACTCAGGGGTACTGTCGTTTTTAATTTTTCTTGATACTTACAATTACTTAAACAGGAGTAAAAAGTGAAGGTTAACAAAAAGACGGGTTAACAAAGAGCTAACTTACCGAGATTATAAAGTTTCTGAAGAAGAGCAGCACTGCTTTCGGATCTACATTCTGACTTGGGATCCAAGTCTCTAATACGAGCTGCCATGTTTTTTATGTGACCACACATCCGGTTGTATTTCGTGTAGTCTTCTCGGTTTTGTAGGTGATACTTCCTCATTACCTGAAGTTAGGAGGATCAGAGAAGATATTATGTGGAGTACCTAGTGAGCCACAACACACGTCGACGGGGGGTAGTATTCTGACCGGGGCCGGGGCCGCACCGGGAAGCCCTTCTATAGCCGGGGCTAGCCACTGACGATTGGCCGGGGCCGGGTATCATTTTATTTTGCCGGGGCCGGGGTTAGTGTAGAAAACTGTGGAATTTTATTTTCCAAGCTTTAATTTCTCTTAAACACAAAATTATTTGGTGATTAAGCTGTCTTCAGATCACCGGCAAGATGATCACTTTTCTGTATTATTTATACATTTCTAATCTTAAACATCTGATCTTACATTTCTAATCTCTAGTTTTAGACTCAAAATATTTGCTGAATTTAGACGACTATGCATGGCTTTTGGCCGGGGGTAAAATTTTTTGTCGGGGCCGGAGCCGGTGTTTCCCCGGTAGACTTATAAAATTTGGCTGGGGCCACAAAAGACCGGGGTTGTCATTTTGGCCGGTGCCGGAGTCCCGGTCAATCACTGATAATTATATCTTATCACCACCAGTTCCCGAAACTCAAATTAAATTTTCAAGTATTTATCGAGCTTTTCATTGTAGCTGTCCTGCTAAAATAACCTGAAATTTCACCGCTTTTCCATTGTTCTTTGCAGAACGTAAAATCAAGTACATAATAATCAAATTACAAGGGCCATAGAAGGTCGTTAAATAAATTAACAACGCCCGAAAGTGACATGTTATATCCGTGACATAGGATGAAAAATGAGAAATTAGGCCTACCTTGGCTTCTCTGATATTGTTATCACTCCTCCACTGAACCAGGTCTACTTTCTTCAGCAGCTTCTGCTCATGATGTTTCAGTTTCCGTACCATGTTCCTCGCTACAAAGAAGGGGGGTTAGAACCACCGTAACAGAAAGTTTTAAAATATCTGCCCTAATATTGAATATCGAGACAATATTCCTTATACTATTACCACACAACAAATAAATTACATTTAGGTTGGAATTGGTGGGGATTGCGGGTGTAGGGCCTGTAAAATTGATATTCACCTACTACTTACAAATCAGGGGGACAGGTAAGATGAGTGATAACAACGATTTTTGACCATAAATTGGCCTACGTCTAAGTGTCATGGTCCAATGGTCAACAATTTTAACCATGACAAAATTTAAATTTACATGGTCAAAATGCTGAACGCAAAATTTGACCATGAAATATCATTTTTGACCACAACCATAGGGAAATTCTTGGGTGTCAGTCTCCATGGTTAAGTTTTTGACCATGGAGGGTCAGTCATGGACATGGTCAGTAGGAGAAATAATTGTATGAAGATCAAGCAACTCACCAATGTGGCGAAGAGTAAAAGCAATAGACTCAATAAAGTTGAAACTTGTTTCTTCACAGTTCTGCATGTTGACTAATAAAGTAGTGTTGGAGGAGGGACTTGACACGTTCACTAAACTATGAGAGATCAAAAAGACGGAGAGATCAAAAATTCGAAGAGAGAAAATGAATAGTGCGTTTAAGGTCGGAATATGTAACTTCACTATAGGAAGCTAAAACTAATTAGCGTGACGCAGAGGGACAGTTGCGTGAGAGGAATATGGGACGTGACAACTCGACTCGGAGTTTATATAGCTCAGGAGAATGGGGTCGGGGCTGATTGTGAAACGATCTGCAAATAATCTGATTTTGTTGTTGAAGTATATCCGGAGTAGGGGTTATACAGAACACAACTCAGTATCTCGGACAAATGAAATGGTGCAACTCAGGGGCTGGAGTTTCCTTGATCTGGACTTAAGGAAGTTTCTAGAACACCCGGATATGAATATTTAATAACATGGGATGAGACTTCACCACTTTAGCAAGGTGCACACTGCACAAAGTAATCAAATCGCATTGAGGACTGTTTATTTAGCATTTTATAATTTTATTTCGACTCTGAAAGCTCTAAGGATGGTTTAGCTAATTAAAGCGGATAGAAAAGAAAAGTAACCTGTCGACTAGTGCTACGTGGAAGTCTGATGGAACTGTCGTGGAACTTTCATGGTCGTCTTTTTATATTTACCCTCCGCAGTCAATCGCTTTTGAAAGGTGAAAGAGTGAAAAAATATTATGAACACTTTAATTTGTCGCTTTTGTGACAAACAGTAGACCGTGCTTCCTGGAATGTAATCAAAGACCACAACGAAACAAACGTCATCAAATCTGTGACGTCACAACGCGAAAATTGCAACATATCCCTGAGAAT
This sequence comes from Mnemiopsis leidyi, assembly GCA_000226015.1. Classification (NCBI taxonomy): domain Eukaryota; kingdom Metazoa; phylum Ctenophora; class Tentaculata; order Lobata; family Bolinopsidae; genus Mnemiopsis; species Mnemiopsis leidyi. Next base: position 20,166 of record JH153560.1, on the reverse strand, counting down.
GTTTCCGCATTGTTTAAGATCTCAATACATTGTTGGAGAATGGCCAAGTCGACTTGATGAATAGATTTTTGTCGAAATGTTGAACACCAAATTGGACTATGAAATTTGGCCATGAAATGTCCATTTTGACTACGATTTTGATTCCTGGATGTCAGCGGCTTTGGTCCAGTTTTTTACTATGGGGGTTTATGGTCATGACTCATGGTCTGCGCTTGACAACGCCCCCCCCCCCCGCCCCAATCAAACTTAACAAATTTGAAACAAGAAAAGTCAATCGCGAAAGCAAAAAAAATTATATGACAATATAAACAATGTTAATTTACCATTTTAATAAAAGTGGTATAAAACATAACAAAGCTTAGAATTTTAAAGTGTATTATATAGTTATGCAAGTATACAAAGTATAAATCATTCAGTATAAAATTTTTTGGTATATAAACGTAAATTGTACTTTAAATCATAACATTGGCATAAACAACATCTAAAAACATCTAGAATTAAAAAATCATCTGAAATTAAAATGTCTGCAATCATTTTACATCAATGTTCAGATAAGAGTTACATGATACTGTAGGTATTTCGGAAATTTTACAATTTTGAAGTTATCATTCACAAAAGATGATCCAAATCAATTACTTTGCCCGGATTCATGATCAACAACGGATCCAAGGATTTCTTCACGATTTTCATCGTCTCGAAAGCTCCGGTTCCCACTTCCTCAATCAGAAGTTCCCGTTTCCCGAGCCCGATCCCGTGTTCTCCCGTGCAACTCCCGCCAAAAGATTGTGCTTTTAGAGCTAGTTTACGGCTAAAATCCTTGATGCGGAGAGTTTCAGTTTCGTCATCCTGAGAAATTATGTTTGATAACGTCGAGATATGTAGAGAAAGTTGATAGCATCTTACAATTTTGTTTCATAATATAACCCAGTAATAAGTTGATAAATAAGTTGATAAAAGACTTAAGTCTAGCAGCTAGACCGAGTCTTTGCAATGACACCAAAACGTATGCGTTCTATAGGTATCAATTAAATTGATGGTACCCATCAATCATCATGACTCGTCCAAGAAATACTATTTGGCAGGTGGTTACCAAGTAATCACGTACCTGGTTACTCAGAAGGAAACAGTGGAAGTTCCCGTCCCCGACATGCCCCACGATGGGGGCAGGAACCCCCCATCTCCCCCGCTAACTCATGACAAAACACCACCGTCTCCGGGAGGTGAGACACGGGAACCACCACGTCTGTACTGTACGCATGTTTCCCAGGGTACGTAGCCTTGACCGCGTACCAGCAGTTGTGGCGCGCCTTCCACAGCTGCTCTCGTTCCGAGTGTTCAGTAGCCCAGCTGAAGTTCTCTCCCCCGTTCCCGACACAGAGTTCCTCTGCTAGCATGGCTTGTTCTTCTACTCCACTCTGACAGAGCACGGTTTATCGTTAATAGATCAATAGATTGAAGTGCAGTTCTCAATAATCCATGATATACTTACTTACATAAAAATGCAGGTAAGTTCTCTATTTGTGTTGCTGTTGCCGCTTAATCCAAGTTTTCACATCAAAGCATTTGATATATTTGATGACCTCACAAATACAGGAAGCCCTAGTTGAATTATGGAATTTCACTGCTGGCATTTCCAATATTCAGGAATGATTTAAGAGCTCCGTCAAAATATTTAAGCGAAGCTTCGCAGGAGTAATCTCCGCGTGAATAGTTAGCAACGTTGGTGATGTGAGCTATTTTACCATCATTTTCGGTAAATATCAAGACATCGCGGGTTATCTTACGTTGAATAAGATAGCTAAAAATAAACTCATCTCTGATCAATTGCAACCCCGTATCTAGTTCAACTTACAGAGGAACAAATTATCGCTTGTCTAGGCAATACAAAAGTTCTAATATGCTTCTAATGACTGATTTCAGGAGAATTATATTTGTTCGAACTTCTGAAGAAGAAAAGAAGCTCATCTAACAAGATCAGGCCCGACTACAGATCATATTAAAGTTCCGAGCAATTTTTTACATCTGAAATCTAATCAGATATGCTGCCTTCTTCAGCCCTATTTCAATTTCAAGCAATGAACTCCGATTTTTAAAATATCTTGGCGCTATTTTAACGTTTTCTTGCTCAGTATTTTTTCAAATTTTTTTGAATTAGGCAGGATTTCATCTCGTACTCCATAAAATTTTGCAATTAAAATTTTCCGACCCGACCGATTACTTCATCGCTGTATCTAACATGAACAAAATAAATTGAGAATTCATAATTTCAACCGCAGCCACAAGGAAGTACTATATGAACTGTGGTATGACGGAAACAGAAAACTTCTTGAATATTAACAAGAACTAACCGGAGATCCGATAAACTCCAAGAAAAGAGTAGGAGCTTCCTTCAACTGGAGGTTACTGAACTTGTTACAAGCACTGATCATATCAGAGTTGAGAAACTCTATCCGCGCTAAAGGTAGTCCACACTGCAGGATCATAACTACTGTGTCTACTGCATTTTGTACTGAGTCGAACGAGGAAATAGCTGCGGCTGTCGCTTCTGGGATCCCGTGTAATCGCACTGTCGCTTGCGTAATAACACCTGATAAACAACGTGTAATCGCACAGTCGCTTCTGTAATAACACCTGATAAACAACGTGTAATCGCACTGTCGCTTGTGTAATGACACCTGATAAACAACACGTGTTATCGCACTGTCCCTTTTGTAATGAAACCTGATAAACAACGTGTAGTCGCACATTACGCGAGAGAAATGTATCGGATATATCCGTAACCATGGAAACTACCACCCATCGCGGCTGGCGCAGCGGTAATCAATCAAACAGAGTGTCATACTTTTGGCGTGGTGCACGGACGATCGTCCTAACGCGCGTGGCAGTTTTTGGAAAAATGAATGTGGCCTAAAGGTCCTTAAGAATAAAAATTATGTCCTATCCCTTGGCAGATGTGTCCATGATGAAATTATTGATGGCCTGGTGGTAGGGCCTATAGGGGATAGAAAAATGGGCGCACAATGTGTAATAACACATGATAAACAACGTGTCGCTTCTGTAATGACACCTGATAAACAACGTGTAATCGCACTGTCGCTACTGTAATGACACCTGATGAACAACAAGTTCACGTATCGATACATTATTTCTTTCTTTCTGCACCAGCTTAAATAATTTATCCCTTTTGTTTTTCACCTTTTAGTTAAACTTCTACAAGACAAAAAAGAAATATGCGTTATAAAATCGTTCTATTAAGGACCAAGTCGTCGGAAATTTAAGTTCATCCGGTTCAACGTGTCACAACTTTTTATGAGTAAACTTGGTAGATTGGTAGATCTACGAAGGCCAGTTGTCCGCCATGTAAGGAAGGTTAAAATTGGGAATAAGAAACCGACCAGACGTAGGGTGATTATAATTAGTCTAGAAGAATTGTATAGTTTGCCTTGTATAAAATTAATAAAGATCAGAAAATCTCCATGATTGTCTTATATCTTTCCCCACTGACGTCATCTGTTTAGAACAATCAGTGAAACAAATACTTAGTCCCCAGAGATCATTGTTCATCAATATTTGATCTATAAACCGGCCAGCTAAAGATATAACCTATAAATTAGAGGTCGGTCATGAATATAAAACAGAAACCTCGCTGCACTGATCTACAAAACCAAGATCACTAGTCAGCAATTATATACGTCATTTTCAGGTTATACCTTTATTTACCTAAGGTTCCCTCTGATCCCACGAACAGATTAGTCAGATTGTATCCACAACTCGTTTTCTTGGGTCTCCGTCCTTCCCCGGCGGTGTGTATAACCTGTGCAAGCATTGGGTAGTGAATATTTGCTTCTTAGTTTTACTCTTAGCCGTTCTAATAAACTAGCCGTTCTAACAAACTAGTTAATGATTGTATATGAGTCTAGCAAACAGTACAACATAATATAGATACCATCGAAAGTACTGAAATAACTAACCGTACCGTCAGCTAAGACCACCTCCATATTCAGTACGTTCTCCCTCATAGTACCGTATCTTACTGCGTTAGTTCCACTAGCGCTTGTAGAACACATTCCACATACTGACGCTCCTGCTCCTGCATAAAGATAATTGTTGTTTCTTTTAAGAGCCTGGTGTTGTAACAAATTAAAATCAATAATACTTTTCTAGTTCTCGGAAAGTAACAATGAAGCTGATGCTAATGTTGCTATCTTTGTTTCCAATTTTTGTGAGGGGAGTTTCGGAGCTGATTCCAGATGAAGGTGGGTTACAATTAGTATTTTCTGATCAATTTAACTACTACATACGGTTTTCAAGTTCCATTATAATTTAACATAATTAAACAACTCATCCCCCCAGGTTGGATGGACGTCACCCTGATAAAAGGTATCGTAACCCCGCTAGACCTATCCCAACACTCTCTCCAAGTCCAGACATCTAGCCCACACCCGACCCACAAGACAAACATCTGGTACGTAGCTCCAGGTACTACCTGGGTAGGGGGGATACTCCTAGAGTTCACCTCAGGTAGAACTACCTACACTGTGAGATACTGTATGAGCGGGCCGGAGATGTTTGAGGAGTACAACCCTCCAGGGGAACCTAAAGCCTGGACGTTTGTCAGGGGAGAGACAGAGTTCCAGATCTATTGTAACGACGTGATGATGTTGAGATATGTGTATCCGGAGTTTTGTAGATCCTATTACAAACAGGCTGCTGTAGGGTTGTACTTTCTGGTGGACGATACAGCTTCCAAACAGTACAGGCTGACAGGTCAGTTCGTTCAACTCTACTTTCAGATCTTGTAAGTTTACAGCAGCTCGGCCGTAGGGTAGTGGGGTTTGTTCTTTTCAACGGTTTTCTGGGGTGTAAGAATTTTACTTTGTAGTGGATACTTGGAGCTGTATCTCTGTTACGAGGGGAGGGCTGAATTCCATTCCAATAACATACCAAACCCAGATATAGAGGTCCCAGTCAAGTGTGACACAGAAGACCCGTTGTCTAGCAACACGTGCTACGATTGTTTGGATGGAATTTATGTCTTATCTCAACTGTGTACAATTGTTCTCACAATAACAGGTAGGGGAGTTAAACTGTTATTGAAATTTTCATTGCAATATTTTCTGGATGTCACATAGTTTAAATCAGAAAAATGCAGAGCTCAGGTAATGATGAGACACAGGGAGGTGGGAACGTTGGCGGGAAGGAGGAAATTTAACTTTTACAAATCTAGATATAACTATCTACTATCTAGATTTTACCACACAACTATGATCACTTGTAGACATGCCGACTCTGAGCAGATGCTTCCTTAACACCAGATATCTCTTTGAGAATTGAGCAACAAGTGAAAAATTACACAGAAACACCACTTAAACATTCGCTTCTAGTTTTACAAGTTTTGTTTGTTGCTCGTCCGCAGATAAGGGTAACTCGACACTCACCGGCTGACCGACAACTTGGAACCTATCAGGTTTAGCTTGTGAAACAAGTTAACATGTAGGCGTGGGAATTCTTCAATTATGACGTTTCACCGACAACTGGGAACCTCCAAGTCCAGGA
>JH153557.1:8194-23571 GCA_000226015.1 Mnemiopsis leidyi | reverse complement strand
GATCTCTGTAATAACATATAACAACAGATCTTGTAATAACAATATATCAAACACAGATCTTTGTAATAACAATATAACAAACCAGATCTCTGTAATAACAATATAACAAACAAGATCTTTGTAATAACAATATTACAAACCAGATCTCTGTAATAACAATATAACAAACCAGATCTTTGTAATAACAATATATCAAACACAGATCTTTGTAATAACAATATAACAAACCAGATCTCTGTAATAAAAATATAACAAACCAGAATCTCTGTAATAACAATATAACAAACCAGATCTTTATAACAAACCAGATCTTTGTAATAACAATATAACAAACCAGATCTTTGTAATAACAATATAACAAACCAGATCTTTGTAATAACAATATAACAAACCAGATCTTTATAATAACAATATAACAAACCAGATCTTTGTAATAAAAATCTAACAAACCAGATCTTTGTCTACTTAACTAACAGGAACATTGATATGTTCCTGCATCGCGACAGCTCGATTCAATTATCCCATTAAATAATTAACCAGCTTGTTACTAATTAACCAGCTTGTTACACGTGCCTTCTACAGCGCACTTCAGCACGCTAATTTCTGGTGTACACGAGAGTCGGATGACGTACATAACTATATAATGAAGTAATGAGTCACGCATAAATCGTCCTTCTAGAATTGAACAGAGACGACAATATATTTTGTATCGATTGAAATATGAATATAATATGTTTTTTGTGCGAATCTTTAAAAATGATCACACCTGCTCACACTGCTTGATAAGGTAACTTTGCACACTGAACAGCCAGCACTGTACATACTGATTGATCGACAAGGGACTGAGTAACCCTCGGCCAATGTAAACTTCATAAAATTACAACATCTAACCAATCACAGTATACAGAAAACTGATATATAAATATATTCTTAGTCGTGCTTTTAGAGTCAATTTGTACTTAATTTTGTACATATTAACTTCTATAGCTGTTATGTTTTTGGACCAGATTAGTTTTTGTCTAAGATGCCTCCCGACTGTTATGACAGATACTCAGCCCAGAGTAAAGAAAGCTGCCTCCTTGTTGAGTAAAGAAAGCTGCCTTCTAGCTGGAACGGCGTGCTTCAAAGCAAGCTGCTTGTAAATGACCAATTCATTACATTCCACTCATTACGGAAAATTAGCCGGAATTATGAAGGAAATTTAATACTACTCATTACATACTCATGCCCATCCGACTATACGATTAATATACAGTATACACTTTCTGGTTTCAACTAGATTGTTAGGACAAATATTCGCTGTGTTAATATGTATAAGTTAAAGCAGAGCTTAATTTCGTTCCTCACATAAAGTGTCTAAATGCGGGTAGGGATATGTAACTGTTACTTAAACACACACATTTCAGTAAAGTTTCACGATAGATGCACCGAGCGGGCGAGTGTGTGACGTCACGGCCGTTTGCAGCCTCTTCTAAGTGATGTGTAATTGTATTGTGTATGATTTATAGCTTGGGGAGACAGAGCCGGTAAATGCCATCTTTACCGGGCAACCTTGACTCAGAGAAATACATTCGGGGTTGTTCTTTCAAGGATCTGTAGCTAGGCAACCTTGACTCGGAGTACCTATACAAATTTGGGGTTAATTTTGTAAGGATCTTTTATAGCTAGGCCATCTTAACTCAAGAAAATAAACTTTGAGGTCGATTTTTCAAGATCAGTAGCTAGGGAACCTCAAATCAGGGAAATTAATTAGTAAATTTGGCGGTTCCGCGGTTGGTCTTTAAGGCTCTGAAGCTAGGCAATCATGACTCAGGAAAATAAATTTAGGATTTATTTTTACGAATCTGTAGCTAGACTGTAGGCAATCTTGACTCAGAGAAATACATTTGGCGGATGATTTTTAAAAGGATCTGTATTTAAGCAACATTGGCTCAAGGAAACAAATTTCAAAGAATTGATTATCACGGTTCTGTGATAGTCTTGACTCAGGCAAATACATTTGGAGTAGAATTTAACGGATTTGTAACTAAGCAATCTCGGATTTGTAACTAAGCAATCTCGGATTTGTAACTAAGCAATCTCGGATTTGTAACTAAGCAATCTCAGATTTGTAACTAGGCAATCTCGGATTTGTAACTTGGCAATCTCGGATTTGTAACTAGACAATCTCGGATTTGTAACTAGGCAATCTCAGATTTGTAACTAAGCCTCAGGGAGATCATACGTCTGGGCTGGAGTTGATATACCCAGATCTGCAGGTAGGTGAACTCGCCACTCGGCTCAATAAATAACGGTTCCCGTCGTCCTGCCCCACGGTATATTTTTCCACATATTTGGCCCCAGTGACCCTAACCCAAACCCTAACCCTAACAAAGTTGTCTGTTGTCACGGGGGCGTCACTGGGGCTAAATCTCTCGGTTAGCTCTGGGGCACGATGTTTAGGACCTCGGCTAAATTAATAACTGTAGTTTTATAGGTAGTACCAGAACATTTTGTTTGACCATAGGATCTGCGTCTTCATGTACGCATGAGAACCTAATCACACCATTTACACCATCTATACACTAACGCACTACCAGATTACAGACTACATTGATGGCAAATACTGGAATATGATAGTAAGACAACAGATATTTTTTGAGCTTTTACTTTGAACTACATATTTTTACTGATCTCCATTCGATTTTAAAACAGTCCTGCTTATAACAGTGATTAAAATATACAATCAACTGCTATGGCTACGCAAAGAACATGATTTTTTGCTCCATATGTCATAGTGCCTATTTTAATAGACTATTCAGATCTCGAAACTATTTAGAACTCGGAACTAAATTATGAAGTAATGGAAGAACCCAGGCTATGAGATTCCCGATTCTAGATATTCATTATTCGGAGCGTTCATGTGAAGAAAAAATAATCACAACTCGGCCTCGACCATCTGCGTGTCACAGAACAATAGAAGGGGAGTTTTAACTTTCAATTTCGCCGAGAACCAATTAAATTGGCACCATGAGGACACTATTGGTTATCGGCACAATCTTACTTCGAGTTTCACCTAGACCCACGATAAGACAATTGATAACCAGAGTGATCTTATTTTTTCATCTCAATATAAAAACGAGAAATTCGAAGAGGTGTTAAGTTTCATGGCTAATATAAAAGACTTCATAAAAACTACTTTGAAAAAGAAACATTTGGCAATTCTATCAACTTTAGAATTTGCCACATGTTTTTTTTTCTAAATTTTGTCCTCAAAATGTGTGGCTATTTAGACACTTTTGTGTTAGACCTCATATTTCACAATAGTTGCAAAACGTTTCTTTATTAGTTAGAAATTTCATAAGTCAAAGTAAGAAATTGGCAATGGTAGGAAAAAATTATAATCTTTAAGATTATCTGGCCATATGCTGTCTGAAAGTAAAGAATTATTGAATATCTACGTAAATAGAAATAACCATACTCACGTGAACAGACACCCTATCCGGGCAGAATGCTTTGACCAACATTAAATAGTAAAATATTCTGGGCATCACTACAATCCATCTGTTGTGTTCCACGGCTTGAATAATCTGAAGATATAAAAAACTGAAAAACATGATAATTTAACATTCAATTCAGGTAACGATGATATTGTTGCTGAGTTTATCATTGCTGAGTTTTATTCAACTAAAGAAAAGATTAAGCAAGACCTAAATGAACGAAATTTGTTTCTTAATAATATCAATGATTTGAATTACTTAAGAAACATTGCTTACGATAGAGCATCGTGGAGAAGGATGCAACAGTTGATGTAGATTAGTTTTTTCTTGAGAAAGATTAAATGACAGCGTTGCTATTTTTAGCTATCTGTGATTTAGAACTTTATTATATATTATATAAAGAAAAGATCTGAATAAAAATTATCTGTCTAACACTTACCTTGTCACCCACCCAGCCTGTTTCTAACATGGGCATCACGAGGGGCCACTTGCTTATCACACCCTCGAACATCCCCGTCTTTATAAAGTAGGGATTCACCATCGTGAATTCTATTGGTAACTTCTGAGGAGGAGTGTTGTATTGCTACTTTAAAGTAGACACGGAAATAACTACAAAAAGGTAAAATTTTCTCACAAATTGTGTTGCTAGGACACTTGTGGGAAGACTTTTTTACTTTTTTGCGGTTTCCGTAAGTGACCATTTTATGGCAGACTTAGTATTTTTGGCCTCTTCCTTTATGTTTCCGACCTCAAGCATTATTTTGAATTATGAACTGTCTGAACAGATTGAGATACTAACCAAATTGAGCTTCTTACATCAATTGTGTTTTAGAAGTGAACACGTGACAAGTCAAATATACGTACCTCCTGTGCGATCTCGAATCTGAGAGCCTCGACCAGGCCCATAACCGCGAACTTGCTGGCACAGTAATCCACCAGCTTTATCGAGCCAAACAGCCCCGCCACGGAGCTTATTGTCGTCACGTGACCGTATCCTGATGTGGAAATTTGAAAAATTTTAACAAGTAATTACAATTCTGGATTTACGGCCGCAATTCCAAAATTGTAAATACTTTATGCAAAAAGACAAAGATCGGGAATATAAATAATTTGTGGTTTATTTGAGGCACAAAGAAGAAGAAGGTCCAGAATTTCATGGATATGCGATCAGAGTTCAATTTTGTGATCATTTACAATGCGGACCTAATATTCTACTACTCCAATATTTCATTACTACCAGAGAGGCAACATTCAGTAATACACTCATTAAAGCGACATCTCGTATATTTTTGTAGGCACTGATATAGACTTATAGACACTTATATAGACTTTTAACAAAATTTAAGAGGGTTGGTGTAATAAACAGGTTTTTAAACTCGTTATTGAGCTAAGATTAAAATAGGATCATACGATTTTTAATGACGTCTTGATTGTATGCCTAAGTTCTAAAGGTTTAGTTATAGATGAAAAAGTGAGCATTTTATGGCAGATTTAGTATGTTTTGGCCTATTCTCTTCAAATCTCTCTAAAACGCCTCAGAAACATGCAGAAACAGCTGTCTTTGAATTGTAATCTCTTGAGAATGAGGTGTTCCCCTTCAACAAAACTGTGAAAGGTGACGTTGGCATATTATCCTATCATCTCCATACTGTGAAAGAAGACACCAAGAGCTATCTATGCAAGTTATGTTCCAAGGCGTGATGCAGAAGATAAAACCTTATCTCATAATATCCTATTTAGATTTGAGATGTCAAAAACAGAAGAAAACTGTCGAACTTATAATATTGATCGTTACGGGCCCTCTAAAACAGGCACACATCAATTTTTTTCCCGTTTCTTTGACAACGCAACTCTGTAAGAAATTCCAAATTTTCGGAACTGCTCAACGCTAATTCATTTCCATTGATGATCCAATAACTGAAATGATAAGTTCTTTTTTATAGAAACCGTAAATCGGTCTTTAATGTCCATGATAACGGAACGACAATTCATTCAATTCTATCAGATAGTTGTGAAGCAGTCGCGTTAAACACAATAACTCTAAACATGCAGAAGTTGTGTACAGAAAATAATGATTATCACGTGCGAATATTCAGGGCAAATCGCCAGAATCCTCCCTTCTTACATGCAATACGTAAGGAACATGTTCACTGTAAACCCAGGTAAATGTTCACCCTAATTTCTTTGTTAATATCTTAATTACCTTCACCAAATATTACCGTACGTAATGGGTCCAGATGTTAAAGGGGAAACTTACCAAGTTCTCGCATGTCTTCCAGGTATGTCTGAGTCACCCAAAACACAGACAACACATTCACGTCCATCGTCCTAGGGGGGGTAGATACTTTCAAAATATATGCAGTCATGACAATACAATAATACATAATTATATACATAAATATATACATAATTATTTACATATATACATAATTATATATTGTTATGTATACACTTTCAAAATATATGCAACACAATTATAGCTAATAAAATAATATACCATGTTGTACCAAGTCGATTAGACAGTGCGCTCGCCATGCACTGCAGCGCGTGGTCAGCAATTTATAATTTATAATTCAATACTTAATTAAAATCATGAAAATGCGTTGGCAGTGTATTACACTGTGACAGTGTGTAATGAGCAATACCGTACTTAGTACTATGTATTTTCAAATATGAGAAAAGTTGGTACAGCATGATAATTATCATCATTGAAACTTTTTGGATGTAACACGCCTTAAATGTTGAATCTAAAACGTTTCAATAAACGTGCCAGAAAAGTACAACATTTTCAAGATCAAACCGTTTGACATCAGAAGGCTGGAGATCTCTAAAGAGTTTACCAGAAACCACCCCAGCCACGTTAAAGAGATAGGAAACTTTTCCAACTTCTCTCGCAGTCTGGAATTTTGTTGTTGTTAACTTGTAACGTAAGTCCCTTAATAAGGCTAAAACGTAAGTCCCTTAATAAGGCTAAACGTAAGTCCCTAATAAGGCTAAAACGTAAGTCCCTTAATAAGGCTAAAACGTAAGTCCCTTAATAAGGCTAAAACGTAAGTCCCTTAATAAGGCTAAAACGTAAGTCCCTTAATAAGGCTAAAACGTTTCACGCTTGAATTGACAGATTTAAAACTGTGTCCGAAAAAATCGCAGGAAATAAGACTTTTAGATTCGAATTGTAACAATGAAAATTTAAACGAGTAAATCAAAAGACAGTCGACAGAGCAAGTTAACTTAAATGCTGGTCAAAGGTGTGTCAAGATATAATAAGAACTGTAAATCCCATTATTCAAGACGACCCTTTGATAGCAAAAGGTCGCAGATTTAAAACAATATATTAACAAAACTTCCGGACCTGCTGATGTAAGTTGATAACTTGGTCATGTTGAGCGACGTTGCAGCAGTAACCATGCGCTCTGCCACCTGACTGCACTATTTCTCGTACTGGTTTAAAGTAATTCCGTTAACCAATTATGTGAAATTTTAGTTTTGGTATCAGCAATTAGGTTAGCTAATCATCAGATAAATCAATCAAAGATCTTCGTACAACTTTCTTCGCAAATTTAGGTGGAATATGGAATTTCGAAACTGCGTGCAAAATACAATACAAAACTTCTACCGTTTCATGATTCATTGCTGTTACATGAACCAATACCTGTCTGTTTGTTGGCTTCATCGTTAATATCCACACATATTATTGTGTTTCCCATGGCTGCAAGTTTTGTAGCCAAATCTTTACCAATACCGCTTCCTGCAGATAAGGGTTTTCTCTTGCTAATTAGGTTTGATTACAATCGGTATATTATAGGATCTGCGGAGACACGTGCAACGCCCGAGATTCAGAGCAGCATCACACCACAAAAACCGTTGTTTTTAATCAGTTTCATGATAAGGTGCTAAAGATAAGGTGCATGATGAGGCGAAAAATATAAGGATGGACCCGGGAAGTATTATTATAAAATTTACATAATTTAGAGATACTTGGTTCATGGTTCGCATTTATTCTTATCGGTAAAAACAACGAAATGGAAAATAAATGCTCGTCTGACCAGCTTTATTAAGCGGTTTTTCATTTCGCTGACGCTAGTGTTATTTTTTTTATAGGTTCATTTGTTACAAATCTGACTTCAATGAATAATGAATAACCTTTGTTCTTCACAATTGGTATATTTGTCTATATAGTACTCGAGTATCAGAGTTTATCAAAAATTTGGGCAAAAATAACTTATTTCCTCGGCCATATCATGACTATCAACTTTTTATTGTTGTTTCAGTAATTTTAACTGAATTTTTACTAATGATCGGATAATTGTTTATAAGTTGCATCAGAAGCTAAGTTCAACAGTGTTTCTGTTATCCTCTTCTTGACTGGAGTGAAAGACAAAGGATTTTAATGGAAATTCATCGATATATTTCTGCGTTACTACGCCGTCATCAGGACACTCAAATTATTTGTATAATAGTAGTCACTAAGTAGTGTTGAAAGTATTAAAACTGTTTCATAAATCTATGATCGTTAATTAATAGAACATTGATTCAGCCCTTAACAGGTAACGTATACTCTCTTACTCTCTTAGATACCTATTCCAACATGTTACTGTACTTGCTGGTGGCTTTGCTCACTTGCCACACGGAAGGATCAGACGACAGAAACATACCCTCTCAGTCACATGACCAAAGTGACCTGAACGAGCTTAGACTTGATTTAAGGGAAGATATGCTCAATCTAAGAGAAGAGGTAACTCTCCACTTTACCTGTAACTGCTTTTTCAAATCAATGGAATACTGACTTATCATCATGGTTACTTTTAACTAAGGTTATACATCAACATGGTTACATACCACTTTAGTTAAACGTATTTCAAACCTATCATCGTAGTTAAATATGACGTATTTTAAACCTAACATCGTAGTTAGATATGACATATAGCGACAGACAACATAAAAACCACATCACCCAGATGCGGAAGCTGGTAGGAGACTCTGCCAGATCACTGGGGGACGTATCTCGAGAACTGTTAGGTGAACTCAGGGAGCACAAGGAGGCAAGTATGGCACGGGAGGAAGATGTGAAGGAACTTCAGGACAACCTTGCAGCGGCTCTAAGAAAGTTAGAGCAAGTGGTGGAAAACCAGGGGTTACTGAGGAGGAGGATTGACGTGATACGCTCGGAGATTCGGCTGATTTCCCAACAAAAGTTAACCTGGCAAAACACAACATCTGCAGAAAGACCCCCAGATTTCTTGGTAGACGGGGTATACTTAAGGACCAGCGACGAGACCATTAACCCGATCCAACACAATGAAGCGGGACCAAACCAAGTTGTAATCATTGATCTTGGAGGTTTCTTCAAAATACACACCGTCAAAATTTGGAACAGGATTTTGGGGCAGCAAGATCGAGCGTCAGGTCTGATTGTCTACGCAGACCAAACCATCATAGGTGTTACATCAGGGACACGTGACATGTACACAGTAAAAGCTAGGGACGAGATTTACGCCAGGATGATAACTCTCCGGAAACCAGACGACGTACATATAAACTTGAGAGAAGTGCAGGTTTTTGGGTCTGGACCGTATGGTGATGAGGAGCACGCTTAGAAGATACCTGCATTGCTTTTTCTCTATTTGCTGACGATTAAACTCTTTGATATCTATATCTATAATGGGAAATTTTTCTGCCATGCTAAAGGCCTGCTGATTTAAGATTTTTGTTTTTATTTAACACACAGATCAAGTTCGTTTTGGTTGGTCCTGGGTCTTAATGAGCTTTGATTACCCATTTGTTACCTATTTATTGCCTATTGTTACACTTCTTGAAATTTGGTTAGTATACTTGGGTATTTAGGCTAACCAGAATAATGATCATAAAATTGATTATAAAAATTGTTTAAATAATGCTACATATAGTGTTGATCTAATCAAGTCAACAGCTAGAGGTAAGCGGTCAAATGTAAATTACATATATTCCTACTATCCCTCTTGAACCTCCTTCAAGCTCACCCAATTACTGATATTGAATCTATACTTCGACCTTTCGTGTGAACATGGTCATTGATAAAATGATTAAAATATTACCGTAAGCTCGCGTTTCACTCGCTACAAGATGTACGTGACAACTCTATTAGTAGGAAATTCAATCATACAACTGGAGAACTTGAAGACAGCATCGAAAGTCAACAAAAAAGAATGCTAATCTAACATTGTAATTTAATAACATTGTATAAATTAAATTGTAAATTAAATTGTTAATAAACCTGTTCCAGTGACGAGAATATTCTCATTGCGGATAACTTTCCTCTTTCGTTTGACAAAGAGATACGCAAAAGCCCAGAACCATTCGTAGATTCCAACCTTGTATAACTCGTAAACATCTTTAATGAAAGTCAGGCATGCGGCTATGAAACTCCTCACACACATTATATAGCTAGAATGTTTTTATGTTATGCAATCACAACTGAACTTTAAAAACATGTTTAGAGGTAGCTTCTTGATATGATATTAGTGCAGATAAATAAATTTATAGCCTATAGGACAACTTATCTAAATGCTACAATTTTTATAGATTGAAACGCATATTTCAGAAAGCAGGATATTGATATTTCAAATTAGAGAGAAAAAAACCATGATAACTTTTTACACAATGAATAAATTTATGAATAAATAAAGCGTTATATCTCAACATGAACATAAAATTGCAGAAATCTACGATTTCTAAAATTTTATTTTAAAGGCTATGTACACATTACTGCACAGCAGCATTCACTTATACATGCGATACATACTCTGTACAATTAAACTATCTGACTTAACCCCTGAATCTGATTATGGTATAGGAAAAGGTACTAAGGAAGAATGGTTTGAAACAAGAACTGATGTTTCTCCAAAATATTTTTCCAAAAAAGGTAGCAGGTATGTTGATGCTTTACCCCTTTATACGCCATTTTGAAACATATATTTTGCTATCTATTATCTTCACGAAAATTCACAAGTAATAGGCCGAGAAAATCTTCAACCACATCACAATCACGATATAAATTGCGTGATCAAACAGCAGAAATTTCAAAGAAGTCGATCAGAGTTTCTAATTCGTAGTTGTCGAGGACCTCCAGTAGCATAGGCACCTTGCTTTTCACGTTCAAACCTTTGAACTTGAACTTGTCAATATACAAATCAGTAATCATTCCATAAAGCCGTTCTAGATGACAAGGCTGGAGTTTAAAGGCTGCCTGAAGCTTTTCTGCATTCTGGATGATATCCTTGTATTCAGGGGATAAGAAGTCAAGGTTTGGTTCATGCATGGAGAGCTCCTTCAGGGCATCAATAAGTTGAACCTTTTTAGCAAGAAGAAGTTGCTCATCCAACTTCGGATGTATTAATCTAAGCGAATGTGGTATGGAATCTTCACAGAGCTCATAAGTGATGTTAAGGGCAATTTTCTTTTGGGTTGCTAACTTGGTAATGACGTCTTTGAGAATGGAAATGGTGCTGATGTTATCTGATTTAAACTCGACAGATCCCTGTCTATAGTTGCACTCTAACTGAGTGTCAAGGAATGTACTTTGAAAAAACATGGTTATCGTTTCACCCGAAGGACACTTGTCTGGAACCTCAGGGATACAGTATCCGATCCATGAGTGAACCTCGCCCAAGCTGAAGCTGCCACTCAGTTTAAGAGCATTCATGGGACGTTCTCCATCTATAATATGCGTCCGACGATGTAAAGAGAGGGGCTTTATTTGGTACTGTCTCAGTTGACATGTCTTTGGTTGAATCCTAGGTGTGATGTACACTTGCAAGGTTCCATATTGACCTTCAATGGAGCGGACTTTCACGTCTAATCTGGTAGTGTTTGCTTGGCATCTGTAAGTAGCAAGAAGGTAATTTTTGTCCTCTGGATCACATGCACTATGGCTGACAACAGCTGAGTTTCTTTCAACATCAAGAAGATCTATGGGGACATCACATTGAAGCAGAACATTTTCTATGGGCATCTGTATTTCAATAGACAGAAGATAATTAGCATCAACAGGGTTCAGAGTAAATTTGTCATTTACATGAAATTTCACAACCGCACTGATAGCAGAATCAGATCCAGCAGATTTTTGATATTTTTCACGTTCGGCAAGAACCTGTCTTTTGAGCTCCTCAATGTCTTTTTTCAGGTCGTCTAGTTTGGACCTTGCCGAAGGTGATATTACATTTTGAGCAACATGAGATTTGACCTCGGAAGTTAGGCTGATCACGTGACCAGGGTAAGTTGCTACCACCACATCAGGATGTGTTGGGGATGTAATAAGTCCGGCTCCAACTGATGTGATTGATTCTGAAACATTCTTAGATGTTATTAACTTAGGTTGCCCTTCTGTTATGGAATAGATCTCTACAGTGCCATCATCTCTAGCAATTATCAATTCTGAGACACCATCATTATTGACGTCATATGTTTCAATAGCAGTTATGCCACCAAGATTATTGGAATTTGCTATTTCCCACCTGTGGCATGGATTATCTTTATTGACTGTACAAAGCCCAATGATCCCATCTTTTGTGCCATAAATGAGATTGTTGTGCCCAAAACCGCTCATAACATCAAAGAGAGCCAAAGTTTCAGGGGCACCAGGTACTTCTGCCTCATAGAGCAGCTCACTCCCACTGAGTACTCGTAATACACGATCTTGACAACCCAGAACTGGGAAAATTTCTTTACCAGAACCAGGGATACCGATCATATCATTTATTTTGTCACAGGACAGATAGAAGTGGGTATCCTGACAATTATGGTACATGTTGTAAATATACTGGCCAGTTATATGAAGGTTAGGCCCAGATATAAACATTGACTTGATTGTGTCACTAAGATTTGTTTCGAACATCAAGAATTGTTTTCCACGCTTAGTAAATCCTCTAACTTCAGATCCTGAAGAAATGAATATTTTTTCTTGTAATGATCCAATGGCACCACCAAGCTCTAACCTTTCAATACGAGGACCAGGTAATGTTTTAAAGTCCACCACAGTATCACTTCGTTTCATTTGAAAGCAAGTTAAGACCCCATTATGATCTCCTAGTGCAATGCGTTGAGCTATCTTTTTACCAGGAGGATTTGGGAGGACTTTCATAGACTTGAGTGATGTTGATCCAACAGTCATTAGATCAATGCGAGATAGATGAAACTCCATGGCTTTTCGGATCTTCCTTCAAATAGAGGGGGGGTTATGATTTTTAAATATATATCAATCATACATAAGTATCAACAAACTATGTCAACACTACAAATTTTATACATTTATTGAGGAGTAAGTCTTTTGAGGAGGACCGGGGGGACGAGATTTACATTTTTATAAGAGTTATCCAAGAATGCAGAGTTATCGCAATCAAATGCAATAAGTACTTTACATCCATTGCCTCTAAAGTAAACAAAGATTTAGTAAACAAAGATTTAGTAAACAAAGATTTGAATTTAGGTTTATTTTTACATCAAAACATATCATAGATAAACATAATGCATTGCCACGGCCAGTCACTCAGGTTTTTACAAGAATTCTTTCAATCAACTGCGCGTAGCTAAGTTGCCAAACCAGCCTAGCCTGCACGCGCACGCAGCCCTGTGCTGGGACATGTTGCCATCGACCCGTCTGAAGTCGAAGCAGCGCGTGGTGCGTTAGCATGCACAGGCAACTCCGGTCCAGTAAATGCCCAGCAATGCGTGCAGAACCATGCACATACAAGTTACATGTTACATGGCGAGATCTCCATCCAAAAGGATTAGTCTGCGCCTGCTGTGTCAATTATCGGTATCATACAGCTACAGCGAGTAAAGTTTCTCCATCCCTTTCGATCTGCAGCTAATCTTTTCATACTATCAATTGTGAGTCCACTGACATTCAGTCTTTCTTCTGCGTCTTCAATAAATACATCATTCAAGCTTTTACGAAGAAAACAAAATTGAATTGAAGAAAACAAAATTGAATTTGTTTTGTACCGATTTTACAAGATAAAAACCATTTGAGATAACAAACTGAAAGTAGTGGAGGGGAAATACCATGTATGATCATCACTTAGCTAGTCTACTATGAGTAGGTTGACGGGGTACAGGGGTGCACTTGCTATACGCTTTTGTGCACACCGCAACGGCAACCTAGTGACAATTTTTCTAAAAACTCTCTAAATACTTTACGGGGTCTTCCTTTGGATCTTTTTCCATGCTTAGGCTTCCAATCGAGTAGATAGTTTGGGAGTCATGCACAAGGGAAGGCTTTTTATACCAGGAGTTAAAAATTCAGGTGCTCAGTGATCAGTGTTGCTCACGTGGTGACTACATAGCTAGGAGCAGAGCAGCAACAGCTTAACCAAGGACCCGAGTGCCGTGTAGCTTTTCCAGGCCTCTTCCTACCATATCCGCAAGCTCACAAGCTAGCAACCATGTTACTCAAGCCAAAGTGCAGCCTGTTACTGAAGCTTCCTTATCACAATTTTTCTTGATAAATTTTTTGACGAGTATAAGTTGATTATTTACAAGTCACTCACTGCCACCTCTAAATCAAATAGGCACATTTTGTCTCTTTTATTGGACAATATATGATAATCACGAATACAATTGTTAATATCACTGCTGACTGCACGACCAAGTTATTGAACTAAACTTAAAATGGAAATTACTTTGACAGTGGATTAATTGTTGAAAACATTCCATCTTTCACAGATTACTTACCTAAAGGAAGTCCAACAAACATATATGTAAGTAAGTAAGTAAGTAATAATTATAACATAACATCATCACATATTATATCTATTTAAAATTTCAAAGCACTCAATGGAAAAAAAATAGGAAAACCTAAAACTTCCCTTCCACATTTAATAAAAAACTAGAAATAGATAGAAATGTTAGCTATACTTTCCAGTAGAACTAAGATTGATAAAGCGATTTTTTGCAACAAAGGGATTGGACAAAAGATATTCATTATGTTTCTCTTTGTTTATAACATAATTTGGCCCTTCAATTCTTCCTACAACTCCACTTGACATATTCCAATAATGAAGAACATTAACTTCATTTTTTGAGGTCCTCTCTTTCTTAAAACTCTCCAACCCAATTTTAAAGTTCAATACAGATGTGGAATTCTTAACTTCTGAAGGAAGCTTGTTCCAGAATGGAATAACTCGCTCCGGGAAAAAAGAACTCTGAACATTCCTTACTTTAGTAGCACTCCTACAACATCTATTGGATGACACAAGATTTAGACCAGATCTGCTCATTCTGAACAAACCTTGCCCATACTCAGTCAAGCCACTAGTTGTAATCAACATGAAATCATCCAAACAATTGCAGAATTGAAGGATGGTGAGTATAGTGACATAGTTAAAAAATCTGCCAGAATCATTTCCCCACGCCTCTAGAAACACTTCAATGCATGCAAGGAGGAGTATTCCCAGATGAACTGAAGCTAGACAGAATATCTCCCATATGTAAAAAAGATAAAGAAGAATTTTTTTTAGAGAGAAAAGAACATTTAAATTCTGGTTTATTGAATAACAAATATCATATATAAAGATAAACGCCACTTATGGCCAATGACTCGAGTTATTTTATGCAGTGCGTGACCGCACAAGCAGCCGCGCACGAGCACAGCTGCGCCAAAGCACAGCTGCGCCCAAGCACAGCCGCGCAAAGCACAGCCGCTAGTGCGGCCAGGCACTAGCAATAGGGGTAAGTTTGTCACTAAGAAATTCTGTTGGCCTCCTGGTAGGTTGTATTGAACATGCTTAAAAATCTGCGTTTACAAGCCGCCGTTGAACATTAGCTTATGGTCTCCAGAATCTGCGCTGCGGTTAGCATCCCAGAGCGGACAGCAATACAGAACGGCTAAACCAAGGACTCGAGTGCCATTAGCTTTTTCGA
>JH153555.1:243297-272280 GCA_000226015.1 Mnemiopsis leidyi | reverse complement strand
TGTCTGGTATATAGGGTTTGTCTGGTTTATAGGGGTTGTCTGGTTTATAGGGGTTGTCTGGTTTATAGGGGTTGTCTGGTTAAGAGAGGTTATCTAGTTTATAGGGGTTGTCTTGTTTATAGGGGTTGTCTGGTATATAGGGTTTGTCTGGTTTATAGGGGTTGCCTGGTTTATAGGGGTTGTCTGGTTTATAGGGGTTGCCTTGTTTTTAGGGGCTGGTGAATTGTGGGACTAAGGACGTTCTAAATGTGACTGAATGGGGATGTGAAATGTAAAACAAAAATTATGAGAAATTAAAGTTAGAGAGGTTTGGGATATCACGTTTGAAATCGTAGACTACAATCAACAATTCAAGATGAATTAAAGGTCAAATTGACCGTATGACTGGATTCAAATTTCGGTGTTTCGCCTTAAACTTTATCGCTCTGGCCAGTGATCACTAAATATCGGAAATACTTCAGCAGAGGAGCGCTACAGTGATCACAAAATATCGGAAATACTTCAGCTGCAGAGGCCAGAGGAGCGCTACAGAACCTTCATCTTCAAATCTGACACATATAAGTCAGATTACCTTTCAAGGACTAAATGTTGTGTTTACATGACTTAACATGGGCAAAATGTTAACGAATACCACATTGATATGCGATATTTCAAGTATGCAGGATTAACAGCTCAATGTCTTTGTGACTGATATGTTGCATTAAGGCAACAATTTGCCTATCTGAATTAATCGGGTCGATTGAACTTTTAGAAAACAAATAAGTTATTGATGTCACAACCTTCTCAAAAAGTACCTGTTCTACAATGATAGGCACATTTTTTAGAATGGTAGATACCTGTTGTAAAATGGTGGGTACCTGTTCTAGAATGTCTTGCTGACGAGGAATCTCGTTGTTTAGCTCGTTTACAGTCGCCTCAGCTTCGTCTAGATCACCTTGGAGCAACATTATCTCACCTTCCAGCTCCTTCTTGATCAGAACCTGGTGATAAAAGTGACAAAGTGTGTTAAAACGTAAAATTAAATTGTCATAACCGAATTTACGCGGCTATATGAAAAATAATCATCCCATCCATGGACTTATGATAAGTCCAATTTTTCAGGAACTAACCTGAAAGTAGCCGTCTTGCTGAAAATACTTTATTGTTAAGAAGTTGCATTACTCACAAGTTTACTGATCTCCAGTTCGGCTGCCTCTAGTTGGGTCTTGAGGAGGTTTATAGTTCCCCGGCACGTCTTCTTCACCATCTCTATCTCCTCGTCCTTCTCAGCCAGGACGTTCGTGTTCTGTTGGAATATTATCTCATTTTATCTTATAAGCTTTTATTACAAAAAACTATTAAGCAATATAACTATGTATTGAGTTACTGAAAAATCTAAAATTCATCATTTTCAAAAATGTTGTCTTGTTTAATTAGATGATTATTACACAACACAAAAAAGGTATTTAACCGTGAAAGCGGACCAACTGATCCTAATTCAGTATCCAATCATCATACATTGAGCCCACGTGCACCGATGGACTCAACTTCATTTCCAAGTGATATTGTGAAAATAATTTAACAACGTTTGCCTTGAAAGAGAGTGTATATTCTGCAGAATGCAGATGAAGGACGCGGGAGCAGAAGCTAGTCGCACTGGGGCAGTAATCAAAGACACTCTGATTTCGACTAAACCAACAAGCTCAGTTAACTCAATATATACCTGTTCCATGGCAAGCAGACTGTCCTTGTGAGTCTTGTCAGCCCTACTGTTTGCTTTCTCCAGATCTTCACTTAACTCAACTACAGTTCCGTTAGCAGTCTCCACTTGTTCCTGCAGTCGTGCCACTTGCCTTGTCATCTGCAAAGGTAGATTAGAATCATATATCGTCCAGAATTGGCACAAACAGTATAAAATTGTTCATTTGAATGGGGAAATCTCATACAAAATTCGGAATGAGGTCTTGACAACTCTTTCCCGGACATACCTCCTGTTTTTTTCTCTCAGATATCTCCTCCTCGTGCTCCAGATCCTCCACTCTCTCTGTAAGTGTCTTGATCTTGTTCCTCAGCTCTCTCTGCTGCCGGAGATCTTCTTCTTTCTCTTGTTTTAGAGCTACAATCTGACTCTGATATTCGTTCATTCTCCTGTTGAAGTTTCTGGTAAAAACGGAGGGGGTCACTGGCGCAAGAAATGGCAAAAACATTTTCGATTACCAATTCCTTTTTTCATTTGACAGATTCGCACCTCCCCCCCCCCCCCCCCCCCCGACTGAATTGGGTTGATAGTAGAATTAGAGCTCTACAGTGTCAACAAAACAAATGCGATTCACATAACAATAAATCCAAACGGTAACCATACTATATACGATATAGCGACAACACTATATAGTGACAAGTACATAACAATGACACTTGACATTTCCATTAAACATTTAAACAGTGCTTCATACAAACTATTTTAACAAAACAGTGACTAGTCATAAAAGCAATTATTTATCAACCATAAAACAAGCTCTGACAAATTCCCCTAAAAATTTAAGGGTTCCTCTTCTTCTATTGAGGTCGCCTTAATGCAACTTCAATTTTTATTTTGGAATGCTAGGATAAGAATACACGTCAAATTATATTTTATACCAAAGAAATCGTTTTAGAAAGCAGTCAACGAGCACTGGGAAAACTGGTCCTGTATCTAACGACAACTTGAACACAACGGAAAACTCCACGAGTAAGTACTAGAGGGTGAGGCGTGATGCCTTGACAGAACGGGAATCAGTTCTATGAAACATAATGTGACGTGCAAATCTGATGTATGGGAAACTTGTACTTGGTCCTGACTCCCAGTTAGTTTCTCCTCCTCATTTGCACTTTATTATTTCAAAATGTAGTCTTAGTCAACTGCTGTCATTGTGAAATATATCCTGTCTAGTCACAGCCAGCTTCACGTGTCAGCACCTTTCTGATCAACGCTGTGAGAGTCCCCAACATTTACACTTTGAAATGATATATTTTCATTTTCAAATAACTACGGACTTATTGCAACCTCTCAGCGACTTATTGCAAACTTTCATCAGTTAAATCTCGGTACACGTAAATTCTGATTTTTGCAAAACCTGCTATTCCAAACTCTATCACTGACTGCCAAGGTTCTCTATACTTAAACGAATACTGTGAAACAGGTCTTAGAAAGTTTAAACGTGTCAACTTTACTTTAAGTTTAACTAAAACAACCAGCGAACAACAAGACCTTATTCTATTTGACATGTCCTCTGCCTCCACTATGCCAGTCCCTGCTGTCCAAACTATTTTCCCTACTGTTGTCCCTACTGTTATCCCTACAGCTTCCCCTGTTGTTGTCCCTACTGTTTTCCATACTGTTGTCCCTACTGTTTTCCCTACTGTTGTCCCTACTGTTGTCCCTACTGTTGTCCCTACTGTTGTCCCTACTGTTGTCCCTACTGTTATCCCAAAGACTTACCTCTTCATAGTTTCAATCTTGTCCCGATTCTCCTGGTCCAGATTAACGTGTTCTTCCAACATGACCTCCGTATTGTGATGTTTCTTCTCTAGGGAAGTTAAATTTCTCTTCGTGCTGGCCAGGTCATAGTTTACTTGTTCTAGCTCGGCACACTGTTCAGACCGGGTCTTCTCGGATAGCTTCAGTCTGTGGGGAAGGATATGGTTAGTGTCTGCTAGCTTGGTCAGTAGGTGATATCTTGGTTAGTGGGTCGACGTTTTGGTGAGTGGTGTGACATCTTGGTGAGTGGGACGATTTCTCAATCTTTTAAATGATCAATGGATTGAATGGACCTTGTCTTAGGTGGCGACATCCGACCAAACTACCGAAGGACTAAGAGCACTTAGCAGATTATGACACAAATAAAACCATTTGCGATGATGTGCTATCAGGGCGAGTTTTAAGTTTATATGTACGACTCCGTCACTTGCAATAAAAACAAGTTGTTTGACCTATGATTTCGTGACTTTGAAAAAGTCGGAAGGAAACTTAATCAATCTACCAACTATGTGTCACTTTCTATCAAAATTCAAAATTGATAATGGCGTGGGCCATATAAAAAGCTACTCTCAAGTGTATTCTTAGATGCCTAATTTAAATTACCTATCGAACTGCTCACAGCTCTGAACAAGTTCAGAATAACGTAAAAAATTTAAAAGGAATGTTAACCACAAACATACTAACAGTATGATGAAAACAGCACCCATGACTTACTCATCAGCATCGACAGCAGCTGCGGGGATTGGAACGAAAGACATGACGCCAACAATACCACTAAACTGAGAAAAATACTAACAGAATCAGCAACGTCAAAACCAGCGAGTTAAACCCAGAGTTTTATGTACAACAAACTCGGTCAAGCTCTGAGCTGGAAGCTAGAGGGAGAGAGAGAGGGAGGGAGGCTTGTTCGAAAGTGTTGACAATTGGGAACCGGGCTGTTGATGATACCCACACTACACGCCTCTTGTAATTACGAGAGTACAGTGTACACCGGGCTCTGGAGTCTTGTTAAATAGTAACGACAGTTATACGAGTTTTTAGCGTAACTCAGTGTCAACCCACTATCGGATTGTCATGCAGCTGATCCAGGCACTTCACCCACGGAGCGGCTGGATTTAGATCTGGAGGAGTGGAGGGGCCGAGTTTTGGTGGAATCTCTTGACAGGTGTCACAACAGTAGTTTCAATACATGATCAGACAGTTGGGAGTTTGGACTTGTTATTTTTGGAGACGTACTTCCTTAGAAGGAATTCCGACTCCCCAGCGAATAAGATCACTCGATTTGGGGTGACTTGTCAGGTTGCTGGCTTATACTCTCTTAATTGCTCTATCGTTTGACTGATGACTCGCCAATGCAGGGGCACGAAAAATAAGTTTGAATTACCAGAAGTATTGCAAACATTGAGTGTTTATCTGCATATTGAAAAATTGATGATGACAGACGTATTTCGACAGACTAAAGTGAGAAAAGTTTATCGGGAAGACTTTTACCTGAACTTTTAATGCCCAGAAAAGTATTTAGTTTTATTGATTTCGGAAAAAAAACTTGAGATCACGTGCCAGCGATAAGAAGGTAAGTGTCTCGAAATAATTAATGTTGGACTGAATGACCAATAGTGGTGCGTACATGAATCTAAGATATAAACTGATGACATGTGAATTGAGCGTTAATTAATGTATGTACTGTGCACATTCCAATAAAGAAATTTAACGTCATTCTGAATACTTTATTTTTCTACAAAATCTACAATTTAGTATTTACAATTTAGTATTTACAACATGATCTTGCCTCTGAGAGTAGCCATAATAATAGCACAGTATGATATGTTGATATGATGTTCACTGACCAGTATCCCAGAAAGCGATGCTAATGCCCTGTATTATTATTCGGAAATGACATCCGCATGACAACTTACTTGGCGGTTAGCCGGTTGACCTCGTCCTCCGCATCCTTGATTCTATTCTGCCACTTTCTCCTCATGTCTTGCTCCTCCTCTAACGAGGATTTAGCAAACTCGTTAGAGCGAGCGTTAGATATCGCTAGCTCGTTTTGTTGGTTCTGTACTTGTCTCTTGAGGTCCTGGACGGCAAGGATAGATAACTTTATCTGGTTGGCAACTTTAGTCGTCAACTATCGGTAAATGGTTGTCAGGAAATCCTATAAAATTGTCGTTGCTACCCGTCTACTCTAAAGTTGGGTAATTGTGGTTCGCGATTAATGATATAACACGATTACCCGGATCCAAATCAAACCTCAATAATGTGGCTATTCTTTAATCCCCTATCTTTTTCATCCTCGATCTCCCTCTGTAGGTTTTGAATTCTCGAATTATGAGACACTTTTTGCTGGACAAGCGTATCGTGATCTATTTTTAGATTTTCCAACTCCTTCTTCACACTTTTGTTTTCCGTCGTCAGAGAGCTGACCTTCTTCTCGTGGTTCTGGAGATCGGTTTTCAGGGAGGCGTGGTCTTTAGTGAGACTGAGAGGAGGAAAGATTTGCTACAAACACTTGCAGGGATACAAATGTGCGATGTGTCAGGCCTTGAATTCTAAATTTTGTCGGTCCTCTTTGTTCATTATGTCCAACTAAGTTTGGTTATTGCTTATTAGGACGGTGAATCCGTAGGAGTAGATAATCAAGTACGTTGACAATGACTTTTATTGATTTTGACAAGTTATATGCATCGGACGATTTCTACGAGTTGCGATTAATTAAACGATGAGGGTTCAGAATGATTCAAACAAACCTATTGAACTTGAGCTGAAGAGCGTGGAAGTCACTTTCAGTATAAGTAAGGTTGTTAGCCACGGAGTTATATTCCTCGCGAGATTTTTTCAGTTGGTTCTCGGTACTGCTCATCTTCTGGATCAGTTCGGTCCTGGGGTTTTACAGGTTAAACTAAAGTTACCGCCAAACCTTGCAGACAAAAAACCAATTATATTCAGATAGATGAATGATCGCCTAAGAAAAACAAGCTCTTTGGCTTACTTCTCTTGCTCAAGGTTCTGAATTTCCGTGAAATGACACTCCTTTTCTTTATCAAACTTCTCCTTTAACTTCTTTAGCTGTTCTCTAAGTTCTTCACTCTCGTTCGAACACCTCTCAGCCTTCTTCCTGACAGAAGCTGTAGACTCTGATTGCATGTCGATCTTTTCCTCGAATTCCCTTCGTAGTTCCAAAAGTTCTTCCTCTCTTTTTCGGAGAAGCTGTTTCTAAGAAAATTAACTTAATATGCTGACTTCATACATAACATTTACAACTCTTCAATGGAGATGATCTTATTTTTGAAGTTTCGATAGCCGAATAAGAAAATTAGGAACGAAAGAAAAAAAAGAAAGTCGCCTGCTTACTTGATTTTTGTATGCATCATTGTTTTCCTCGTTCAATTTCTGATAATCCACGACCTCACTCTCGAGATCCGACACTTTTCTTTTCATAATTTCAACTTCTGATTTAAGTGCCTAGGCAATGGAATTTTATATTTTCGACAAATTAATCAGCTGCTGCTGATAATGACAATAGAAAACTCTGATCACAATGAATAAACATTAAACATACACTCACAGCATTTTGATCGGAAAGATTCTCGTTAGTTTCCATCTGTTCCTGCACTTGTTTCGACTTGTGATTACACCTCTCCACCACAATGTTTAGAGAGTCACTGACAGACCTGACAGGATACCAACTTTCAGAAACTAAATTTGTAAATGCAACAAGACGGCGTGCCATGATTGCCGAATTATGTGCATAAAATGTTTTGATTAAGAAATTTTCTCGAATAAGAAATCGCAATCACACAAGGCTATGTAAGAACTTAATTTTTCCGTAAAACCTTTGCTGCTTTTGTTAAAAAAGCAAGTGATACAATAAGTACAATTAGTATAAAAAATTACCTGAAAGCCATGTCCTTCTCATAGAGCATATCTTTGACACCCAAAAGTTCAGACGTTAGTGCATCGTTTTTTGTGATAAATGTTTTTATACTGTTCTCCTTGGCCTGAAATTAGTTAATTTCATTTACTCAACTACTTTTTTATCTATCTACGGTTTGAGAAAGAGAACTACCATATTCTGGAAAGTTTCGCATACAAAACTGATTCTCCAAACGGAGCAGTAACAACGGTAACTAAACACTTAACAGTTGTAACTTGTAACTAAACAGTGGTAACTAAATTACAAAAACAGTAGTACCTTGATGAGTTTCTCCAATTTATCGACCCTGTTCTTGTAAGTGCGGACATCGTTTTCCTCCAACTGATGTTTCTCCTCTTTCTCTATAGAATCTTCTTCTTTCTGAAATGTTGTAGTCTAGTGCATGCGTTCAGATGCAGAGAATTAGTCCATAAGTAACAAACGACGACTATTACTACACACCCAGAACCTATAAGAGTCTATGGAACCTCTGCTTTTGTTTTCGTCTTAAAATAGGAAATGAACAAAATATCTAAAAAATTAATTATTGAGGCTAGCTGTTTACCAGATAGCATTTCACGGATACTACAGATTGGTATCGACAAGCAACCATGCAAAGACGACTATTCATAGCAGGAAATGTGGAAGATTCAGCCTTGTTACTGTTACGAAAATCTCTAAATATGCCACAATAATCCAATGTTCCAATGAACGGCACTAAATGCAGCTTACAGAATAGCGCAGACACTTTACAAGCGAGGTCCAGGCTGACAGATCAATCATGTTAATCTTGTTTATCAGATGAATCTGTACGATCTGCACTAAGAATTTCGGGTCGAGGATGGTTTGAACAAGAGTAATAAACGCCAACATGGCTCACGGGGAAATTCAACCACACTGCAAGGATTACGTAGAAATGGTCCCGGTCAAAACCATGTGTTCGAACTTCGAGTCGATAATCGATATTATTTTTGTACGGCACACTTGCCACTCCTACTTGTTAAAACTGATAGGTTTGTTTAAGTTTCAAATTTATTTTAGTCTTGATGATATGGACTTCCACGTCATCACGTTAACTAAATATCAGCTAGAAGAAACCATCGTAATGATACCTGTACTTGTATTGGTTGTTGTCACTGAGCTGTTTTTCTATTTATATTTAGAACCCGGCATTTTACAATTACTTTATTTGTCACTGCATTCATTATTGTGACTAGAAATGTTACTTTAAGAGTTACGTATATTGTTATTGTTACCGTACTTATTGATAGTTCACAGTGACAGAGTTTTACAACTACCTTGTCATGGGTGTCAAAGTAAAGTTCCGGCAGGAAATGCTCCTTGAATCTCCTCAGAAATCCGCTCTCACTAATCATTTCAATCGACAGAGGAACGTTTCATCTCAAGCAGGGGACACAACATGAATTCTTCAAGGCTCTCCCCCTTTCCTAATTGTTAGTAAAATTCTTGTAGTTTTGCAGCAACAAAAAGTATACAAGTCACAAGACGGGGAGGAGGAAAAGTTGTTAACAATTACAGGCGGACAGAAAAGCAGCACTATCGAACGACAGTTCCAGATGAAAGTCCACTGCCAGTGGAAAACTGTCAAAACTCTGGCAACGTTTAACGGGGCGATGTGTTAATTGTGGGAAAATCGTGCGAGTAACGATTATAATGCTTTGTAGGGCTATAGTACCGTAATGGCTATAACATCATTTCGT
Source organism: Mnemiopsis leidyi (assembly GCA_000226015.1). NCBI lineage: Eukaryota > Metazoa > Ctenophora > Tentaculata > Lobata > Bolinopsidae > Mnemiopsis > Mnemiopsis leidyi. Next base: position 263,147 of record JH153555.1, on the reverse strand, counting down.
AAGTTGCTGTGCCACTCTAAATCTCTCAGGAGTTTAAATTTGGTGTAACGTAGCCAATTGGGTTGTCTTGATGACAGAGATTCCTATATAATAATCCTATGTAAAACAAGGAGCTCGTACACCGTGTTGACAAGCGCGATTATAAATTACCAGGGTTACCTGACCACTATATTCTAGAAGTAGTCAGAGGGAGAAAACACCCGGGTAAAAAGTAAACCTCCAATAATTAAAGTCTCTAACTTCAGGCCTGAGTCTGACCTCCTCGAGAAGGTTAGACCGGACTTTCTCCAGCTAGACAACCGGGCAAGATAATTACACCTGCGAGTTTTACCGCCGGAATTTCGGCAGTTAGTGCTGCCAGGCTAGGCATGTCGTAGTTCAATGTACCTGTTCAGTCTTAGTCGGGCAGATAAGGTCATCAAGGTGAAATGTTCCAAGTGTAGAGGAAGCCGGGAAAGGACTCAATATTTGGCAAACTTGGCTTAATTCCTAAGTTTTTGACACGAGCCGTGGGTACATGATTTGAGACCGCTTTTGTCTTAAATTCATGGCTAGAATTTCGTAGACTAGAACTCAATTAATTTTGTATGGGTTTGTTTATTTTTAAATTTGAAGAAGTAGTGGCGATCAAGGATCTCAACCAGCACAAAGCTTAATAAGTAAAAACTGTATGAAAACAGACTACGGCAGGTGAACATTGCGATGAAAAATATTAAAGGCAAATATTCGATAGAACTGTATTAACATCTCACGAGGCCCTAGTATTTAAAATAATAACATCTATGGCGACCCTGGACTTTGGCCTTAAGGCGAGCCAACGCCGGCAAACTTTCTAGTTGACATGCATCAACTGTCACATTCATGTTTCAGTAGTCATATTGCAATTTATTTGTTGGACGACCATGAACGTTTCAGCAAGTATAAATTCGACGAGTGAATCACCACTTTGTAGGCGATCTAGGGCATTTATGATACTTTTGCGACACATCAATGGATCTGAATGAATTTCACCGTGATACGAGTTTGAATTAATTAGTGGCTGGCTTGAATTATCAAAGTGATCAAAATCAGAGGCACAAAATCATATCATGAGTAAGACATTTCAATGAAATTTCAAGGTTCGATTCATTATGCGAATTTGACAACAACGAAACTTTTTCAACTGTTATACTCATAGGTCATATCGTACATCGCATTAGTACAAGGAAGGATCAGCTGGTTGAATAACTATGTAAATCACTGCAGAGAAAATAATACTTAGTATAAAAGAAAACAGAAGCATCGCAATTATTTCAAATGCCAATGCATGGCTCACACTAATAAGGTTTCCATTAATGACACTGTGAAAACAATTTGTTGGGTATTAATAAATTCACAACAGCGTTGAAATGACTGATGCGAAAACCCTGCCTTAGCCTTGTACAAAAGCCAAGTCTGCTTGGGTTTAAATGAGAGCGAAATCTAAAAATCCGTGCGATCAGCCACATGTCTAGCCAACATTCGACAGTCGACACTCAATCTTTATTTCGAGTGTTCTTTCAACAGATACGTCATAAAGCCCTTAATGATAGCTAGTCATATAAGATATCATGGGATAAAGTCGTTTGGCTTTAAAATTGTATAAGTACAAGTACTGCACGCGCAAGAAGTTCAAACTACGATGACTGAGAGTTGGATCTGTCGAGTTTAAAACCCAGACAAGACGTGACTCAGACTCCTGACCAACAGGCAATGTCCTTGTACACTGACTGTAGACGATAAAAACAGACTGCAAACACAACAACTTAAATGCCAAATACGAACTTGTACGCAGTTTGCACAATTCCGACGATTTAAACTAAACAGACGAACAGTGAACACATACATAGCCTTATAAAGCAGGTTATCGCAGTGTTAGCACAAAATTACGGCAATTACTACCCTGTTAACACACTTTTAAGGGGCGGTTAAGTTAAGAGGGTAGACTAAGTGTTACTTGTCTTACATAAGCCTAACATTTAACATCGCGAATTTTTCTGAGTGTTATTTTAGTAAGCTTGATGTGCTATATGTCAGACTAGCAAATTAGATGGAAAAGAATTATGAGTTCTAAAATTATGAGTTCTAAAATTAATCTGTCCTTCGATTCTATCTGTTCCGCTAAGATTAGGAAAAAGGAAAGTGGCTAAGCGGGTGTCTGTGTAGGCTCGACTATCAATTCTCTGAGCCTATCAAACAAGCACAATTGGATGTTCAGTTTCTATCAAATCAGGGCTTAGCTGATACTGACATTCGCAAACACCGACACAAAACAAAGTCACTGAGCGTTCATTCGGCCGCATACAATCAACTAAAAGTATCAAGTATGACTTAAAGTTAAACTTAACATATAACCCATCGTAATTTGTAAATGGCACTTGGCAAAGTCACAACAACTTGTTATCTGGGTTACCTGTAGTTCATCCTGCAAAGTTACGACAGGCCGGTCTTGTTCCAACGTCACGGTCTCAAGCTTCTCCAGTTCCTGAAAGAGAAACTGTTTCACCTTCATGTGGGATAAACTTGTTGACATTTTGTTAGACTTAGAACATTTTGAACTATCATGTAACAATTTAAGTCAAACGACGTCAAGAAAGTTTTTGACGCAAATGGGTGTTGGAGGTTGCATATGATTATGACGGTTATTTAGAGTTCGAGTTAACGGCTTGTACATTTGATACGCACTCATTGGTTTGCGTCAGTCACAAAGATATTGCGGGATATGTTGATGGCGATGATAATGTGATGAAATAATGCAGTCTTAAAACTGGCAGGAGACAGCATTGGTTTAATGTTTTGCAATTCTAACGTGTGAAAAGATTTAAGAAACTAAACGTTGTCAAATATACATGCATGGTAGTTTTACCAAAACGATACAAAAAAGTAAAACCCGAATTTGTGTAAACTCTGATATATCTAAGTAAACTTAGTTATATATAAGTTTATATACTTTCGTACATGATGAAATCTGAAAGTAAAGTTATGTAGAGTTATCGAGGTAATTGCCCAGTTGTTTACTATCACGTAATCAAGCTCAGAGGTCATGAGGTCAGAGGTGACGGGTATTACAGGTTACAAGGTTAACAGTGGCGATTTCTGAACGTCTGAACAGCTAACAATTTGTTATAGATCATAGTAGTAGACACTAGACAGTAGTCATGGGCCATGCAGTGGAACTGATAATCTGATAAAAGGAGATATCCGTAAAAGTGATGGACGAAGATTAAAACTCAGGGGTGTGGAGAGAAAATTGGACCATCACTAACGTCTGCGAGGCACAAATTTCAATAGAAATTAGATTTAACTAATGCAATTTCTATTCCATCTAAAGCCATCATCTCAACGATGCAACAGTATCTTATTTCAACTTGAGGAAGATATAGTTTGTGAGAAAGAGATCAAAACTTATTTCTTATAAAATTAGTCATTTAGAAATGGAGAAGAATATCTAGGAAGAATCAGTCATAGTAGAACTACCAGTAAACACAGAAATCCAGAAAATAAAGACAGAAGTTTAAAGGTTGTGCACCAATGACTGCGAGGTAACTTTTGCTCATCAACTTTTCATGACAAGAAGACACGCCTAAAATGTAGTCACTACAAACGAATAGTCACGAAAAAAGAAAATGTCCTACGTGTTGAGTTAAGTATCATCAGTACAATTGCAAATCATTATACTAAAGAATGATGGTCATCGATCTGAATCAGATAAAATATATCTTACCATAGTGAATGAGGTACAAGAACCAAGCAAAGCAAGTAAAAAAACCACAACCAAACGCAAAATGTGTTGACGAATAAGGAACTACACAATTACCCAAACTTTTCCGTGAGTCCTCAGGACGTACCAAACTGATTTATTAATCAGCTAGGAATGCCAGTAGTGCAAGCAAACTTTCACCACTGCATGCAGGAAAACCTCTGGTGAAAAACCAAATACACCCAAAGAACGTTTAAGGCTGGATAAAACTAATAAACTAGACATGCTTTGCCTGAGAATTCCTGTGAACACAAATCAAATTATAAGTTTTCAGGATTTTAACCAATTATAGATTTCATCGACTAATTTAGAGAGCCGTAGAAAATCTAATGACTTATCAGACTTAAAAGTATTACCTCTGTGGCATAAGGAAGGCTGCCACCGAGTGTGTCACTTTTCAACTTGGTGTCAGGTGCCTCTGGTGAGCGTGCAGCTTCAGCATCTGATGTTTCATTTATCGTAACCGGCCCGCTGTTGGTGTTATGAAATTCTTCTTTCCGTTCGAGGTTATCATTCATTATTTTCTGACCATCTTCTTCCTCTATTTGGACATTATCAGACGAATTTGTAATTGTAGTACTGACAGTTTCAGCGTCTTTCTCAGCCTTATCTGTTTCATGAAGGCCGTCTGTTTCGTCAAAGAAAGAGTCATTTCTAAACTTTTCTAGAAGACTCGGAGAAAAATTCAGTTCCTGTTCAAGTTCTTCATTTTCTTGGGCTTCGGAATCTTTCTGTTCACAAGGATCTTTCCTATTTATTTCTTTGGCATCAGAGTTCTGATTTATCTCAATACCCTGAACTTGGTCTTGATTGAGACTATCATCCGCAACTTCCTCCTCATCAATTCCTTCATCTTCCTCACTTTCCTCTTCTTCCTCCTCATCGTTGATACTGTAAAAGACATTCTTAGACAGATTAAAAGATATCCTTCTTGAAGCAAGTTTAGAATACTCTTCAGAACCGTAAAGAGAGTTGTCGGAGATAAGATCCTCCTTTTCGTCGGTAGTATCCTTATCCTCCACGACATTCTCATCGAACTCTTCCTCACTTAGAGAATGAAAATCGGTATCTTCATCATCAGAATCTTTCTGGAATGTAGACGTAGTAACGGTACTCGTTGCAGGTACTTCCGCGGCAATAGGACAAGCTGAGACGTCTGGGACTGGATTGGTGGAAATATAATTTTCATTATGTACGGTCTTATCGTGATCTGGTTCCGATTTAACGACTGGAGCCTCTTTTGTTGTTATTTCGATTGGTTTTCTGGAAAGGTTCTCATAGACATAAGGTAAAGGAGAGACGGCAGATTTCTTTTCCGAGTATAATTGTTCCTCTTCTCTATCAGAATCAGAGGGAGTGTTTCTCAAGCTAACTGCACTTTCAGATAAGGTGACCATTTCTGTTTCTGGAGTAGTACTTGTAGTTGCTTCTAAATCCGATTTCTTCAAATCCCGTTGGACATCTCCTGGGGTCCGGCATAAGTTTAAACATGTAGTCTCCTCATTTTGGCCACCCATCTTGCTATCAACAATATCAACTTTATTCGTGTCAGAGGAATTCTGTATCTGTGGTTTTGAAGCAGGTGTTTTGGGTGCAGTAGAAATCAAATTTGATCCAATTGCGGAATCTTTGGGAGTATCTTTAGTTGGTCTTAGTTGGGGCACGACAAATTTCTTCCGTTTGTTGTCAACGGCTGGCTTCTTCTCAGGAACCTTCACCTTCTTCAACTTGACCATTTTTAGCGGATTTTCCTCGACTGGCTGCTCTGTCTTTAAAGCGGCATGGGCCTCATTTGCAACTTCAGCAAATCTCCGCTGAGCTGGAGTGATTTTGTTGTCTGTAGCTTTTGCCTAAAAATAAAGATTTTTAATATGTGGAAATAAGAAAAATCATGCAAATTAACGTTTCTCCTGGGGAAAATCTGAGAAAAATTAAACTTTATTAATATTATTTCAATTGATCAAGTGTTCTGATATCAAAATTATTTAAGCTCGTAACGGGCTTAAAACTGAAAACAACAGTATGAGTAAGTACAAAAGTAACAAGCTATACAAATACTGAAACTGGTTACACATAGATAATTACCCCTGAAGACGACGGCTCAGTTTGAGACTTAGTTTCAAGATCCTTCACCACATCTTTTATCTTCTTTCTGAAGGAGAATCTGAACGACCCACTTTTTCTCGACAGTGACGACTTGCTACCATCTGGTCCGTGAGAGTCTATCTGAGAATTGGACCCTTGTTTGGCATTTGATTGTGGATCAGGATCATTGCTTCCTTCTTTTTCTGACTGGCCCTCTTTGAGAGTGGGGGAGAGAACTTTGTTACCTTTTCTCATAGGCATGATGTTGGATAAAATATCTTATGAAATTGAGGAGAGGTACTTATGAAAATATGAAAACTCTTCCTTCAAGGTCCCCTTCTTTACGTCCAGTATCTTTGTGGTAATGTGGGAAGGGACATCAGGCTATGTGCATGGAGTGGCAATTCAAAGTACAATTATCAACGCACTGCATAAATAAAATGAGCAAAATAGAAGTGAATTATTAATATTACCAGAGTCCACTGTTCTGCGTGTTCGCTTTGCCCCACAGCTAAATTTCATGTGACGAGAAGTGTAGCGTACAGTGAGTGCCAGACAATGGAGACAAACGGACAACTAGTGTGTGTGCTGTGTAAGCACCGTTACTGTTTGTTCGCCAGTACACCACTACATCAAGACCTTACCACATTTAACAACTGTGCACTATATTTACGTTTTGTAATATTATACCTTAGCTCAAAAGTCAAAGTTCGAGATATATCCCATCGTTACAGAGCTTTGAGAAGTTAAGGTCGATAAGTTGAGTTTGACTAAGGAGGAGGGACTTCGTGAGTTAGAGTAACTGTGACTGGTGTGACCATCTGGCTGTTGCGACCATGACATGAAGTCTGGAATTGAAATTACTGTGAGAAATATTTAGAAGTTCATCTCAATTACTTATATCATGGTCATTAAAACTTAATAATTTCAAGACAGAATTTTGGATTACAATTTTCAACACAGAAAAGCCTTTGTAGGCATGGTCTGCAGAGGGAGGCCCGACAGAGTATCGTGTTTTAAACAAGATGAAGAAGTTAAACAAAATGCTTTCATTTTGAATTTTATTGACAATTGACTAACATTTCATACATTAATGAATATGAGCACATACAAATGATCAAACATCAGTGCCAATGTACAAGAAATACTGATAAAGAAACTCGTGAAAATTATGGTTTATCGCTAGACGCTCAAGATAGGCCAAAGAATCTATCAGTAAAAAAAGTATTACATCTCTTGAGATAGTTATCGAGGTATTCTGTTAAATTTAATCTTTGATTATCAGAGACCAAAATAACAATTTAAAGATATAAACTTTCCAGTAGTCATGCCTCTTATTTAACATCGAATAACAACCTCTTGATCAATTCCTTGAATACCAGCTTTAACATTCATTCAATCTTTAATGCAAAAATATTCAAACATCAAAATAGAAAGGAAATTACACATAAAATATAAGAAAAATAACTGAGAAAATCCATCAATTTTACATAAAATAATGATTTAAATGATAGCTAACAGCCAAATCTGAAAATATGGTTAAGCGTTATCAAGCTAATCAATAAAAACAGGGGGATTAGTGAACCAATGTGACGTGCAAAGTACTTCATGCCATGTATAGTTGGTATTATTTAGTTGGTACGGTTAAAAACATTTATTAAATGAGTTAAGATCTTAATAAGCATAAGTAGTCGTCCGGATATCCAGTTTTCTTGCTCATTGTACTGCCCATGACTTAAAACTTTCGAGGTTTGGTATAAAGGGTTCGACCTTTAAATACTCACCTGAGTTATACAAACGCTTCGTTAACTATAGCCCGAGTTCAACTTTTATGTATAACAAAATATGAATAAGTTGCATGAAAAATGTAAATAAAAATGTACTGAAGGTTTACATGGCCCGATCCGGTAAACGGTCAAATCAACCGGTTCGAAGTTCCCGTTCCAGTCGGCTCATTACCTTTATGGCGAATTATCTTCCACTTGACACATCAATGAATATCAAGACTTTCATTCCAATTCCTAATATGTAACCCTAAAACATTCAACTACACTAACACGATACAGTGAATCACGGGTCAGTTGATATACCTAGTGCTACCATAGATTAACGTATGATGAGAATTGATATTATGCTTATAAACGAAAACATCGTAAATCAAAAGTAAAATTTATTCGATGTAGCTACATCGAAGCTTTTGCTACAATGTTAATCTTGTTGATCAAATCGGAAACATCGGTTAATCACTCGAGTTATCTTAAAGCTTAGCAAAACATATTAAGACATTTTCAATTCGATAAGAAAGTTGTAAAACGTTAAAAGGGGTCGAGGAAAGCTGCTTGTTGTTGGAAGCAGCTAGCTTAGGAAACCCGCTCAGCTTCGCCCGGCGAGTCTCTGTATGACGTCCTGAAATGAAAATAATATATAAGTATTTATCGCAAAATTAAGATTGAAATGCAACGTTAACATAAAGAGTAAACTTTAAAAAAGGAAAAATTAAAAACCTAAAAAAACCTCACATTTCTTCGTAATCCTCGACCCTTTGCCTTGTATTTCCTTTCCGTATCTTCTTCAGGGTCTTATACTTGTCCTCCCCTTGCTGTTGTATCGAGAGGTATTGGTGATCCGCTTCAGTTAGTGCCCCATAGTTCTTTTCCAACATCAGATCTTTTTCCATGTCCTGAAGGGGGTAAATGGAGGACGAACTTGAAGTACCCAGCTTTGTAAATTGTAATGTCGATCATGATTTAAGTTTAAATTTAAGTTATTCGGTTTTAGGTTCAGATTTAAATTTTTCGGTCAATCAATACACAGTTATGTGGTAACAATTTACCAAATATATGCTAGACTTTCAAACCTTCAACTTTTTGTGAAGAAGAGTGTCTCGGGAAGTCTCTAAATCTCTGTTTTCTTCGCTTCTATTTCCCTCTATCTCAGTTATAAAGTCCTGCAAAACATCAATATTGCTATACATGGCCGAAGCTATCGTAAAAGATGGTTGCACCACGATAACAACAATTGTGACAAAAAGATAAAAGTTCCAGCTTGAGTTACCTGGCCGTCGGAGCAGGTATCTTCAAGGGGATCACTATTCTCACTGTTCACACTTCCTGTCATACTTCGTGACAAGATCTCTTCACTGTACTTCTTCTGTAGATTGTCATACTGAAAAGATTGGGTATCACTAAAAACAACGGACAATTTAATTGAACCTTAACTAGAACAGTATGATTGGCCTATTGTCATACACAGTGAAAGTTGATCCTTTTTCTCGAAAGCTGGGGAGCATACCTCTTGCCGCAGTTTCTCGGCCTTTTGTTGCATCTGCTCCACTTCGATAGCTGTCTTCATTGCAAACGCTTCCTTCGATTGGTACTGTTCTTTCTGAAAATATAAGTCTTCTATAAAAAACTAGATCGTGACTATATACTAGCACATCCAAAAACGGTAAAAATATATCGTATACGATTCGGAATTGCTTGAATTATCGCAAGAACTGTAGCAGATTAGTAGAAACATTTATGTTTCAAAACCAAATTTGGCTACCCACAAAGCCATGCAGCCTTGCAGAATAAAAATGTCAAGTGAAGTCGTAGGAATATATTAAATTTTGATGGAAAGTAAGCATCCTTGCTGAATTTCAGAAATTCTGCACCATCTTAATAAGCCTAAACACAGTCAAGAGTAATATGATAGTCTTTTAGTGGCATTAATTACCGTTTAAGCGAACTGCCTTATATAATGATTTCTCACAGTTCTTTTAACAAAATGAAGGAAGCAATTATGCGTAGTCGTTTTTTCTAGAGAGCAATTCGTGCTTTTGATCACAGACACTACTTAGTCCAAAAAAATTGAAGAATGGACTCTGGTGGATGCTGGCTAGATGACAGTTTTACTGACAAAGATCTCAACTATTTCTTATAGTCAAATAAAGTTAACCACGCCCAGGTTACCATGACTCATTCATTAGATTCATTTAATTTGGTGAAATGACAAATATTTGGTCGATGTTGAATTTATACGTCCGTCCGTCCGCCATGTCACCTCGATAATCGCGTTTCGTACTGACATGACATGTACTTTATACGTACACATGGGCGCACGTATGTAGTTACGAGTGAAATATTGCAAACTTAAGTGCTCAAATAAATCCTGGAACATTATACGTGAAACTTTGCTGACGATTGGTTAACATTAAACTTTAGAAGTGCGTTTAACTTGTCACGTATATACGTACGTACGTATGATATGTACGTGTAATGTACGTGCTCGCGCTCGACTAACGCGCGTTAATTGCGCTATGATTGTCGAGCAAAACTTCCAGCGCGATACATCCATCACTCAATGCTGTAGACCTATTGCTATTCCTTAGCTTGAAATTCAATTCGCCACCTAATTTCACGGATATAATTATCGAGAACAGGACATTTAACGAATAAGAAACCCACTAACCAACTCCTCCTTCTCCTCAAGATGAGTGTTTAGCTGAATTTCCATCTGGGACATTTCCTTCTCGACGTGTTCGCGCTGCGACTTGAGCCTCCTGAACTGCTCTTCACTTTCGTGTATCTTCCTCTCTAGTTCGTTACTCTTGGCTTGGTAGAGCAGCAGGGCTGGGAATGTGTTTCAATGGTAATGCTGTGGGGCTGCGACGTGTCAAGGTTAAGTCAGTTGGACTCTGCAGGGTGGCGTAATCTTGGTTGATTACTTTGAAAACCAACCACAACTGTGTTACTACATGAAACAACCCGGCACATGCTCTCTTGCCTTGAGTATAGAAGAAAAAAGTGGTGAAATTAAGGAACGAGTTTTTGTTAACCACGCCATAGATTAAATATTGCAATTATATTTCAACAGCTCGGCTAGACTACAAATACTGAAGATTAATCTAACGGCAAGTTCAAATGATTTGGCCAGCAGGTTAGCAAGTTAAATTTGCATTTATACCAATGGAGGAATTTGATTCGATGATATTGTATCGCTATATAGAAATTTAAGTGCTACATATTTGCATATTTGCAAACAGGAACTCGAGCAGCGGCTGCTGCCTCATGCCAAGATCTAATACCTTTTTTTGAGGCTTGCTGCTCCTGCTCGATAACCATAAGTTTTTGTTCCAACACACGTTGATTGTGCTCCGCAGCTATCCTCGCTTCTCTCTCCTTCTTCAACCGCATTCTGCCGAAAATAGTTCTCGCGATTAATCGAATATAACAGAACAGAAGTAAAATTTAGAAGTGTGAACTTAGACTGTCTACAATATTTTCTACAATATTTTTTTAAAGATACATGAAACCCATAATCACCAAAACTTCTTTATTACCGACTGTCGAACTAACTTGTTACTGAGCAGGTACTCAAAAGAAAGTTTCGCATAGAATAACACACATAGCACACACATATATATGTATAGAACGTTTATAATGCTCATCAAGAGGCCAGCATGGCTGGGGACAACCTATCTGTAGACAAGGCTCCGGAGACATGTTTGGCCCCTTGGAGAGTGCCGCATATAAAACTACCTCTCATCGTTTCTCTCCTTCCTCTCCGCTATCTGCTGCATCTTCATCTGCTGCACTTCCGGAGACTCGGGTTTGCGGCGCGCGATGTACAGCTCGTGGTTCCGGATACACAGGTCCAGGATTGTCTTGTTGATACGCGACTTGGCCGTCAGAAAAATGAAGTCCTGAATTTTAATTTGGTAATTCTTGCCGAGACATCAAGTAGGTGGTCTAAGCTAAAGGACGTAGAATTCATAATTAAAGTGTTTAGATAGTTATGGGAGCAGAACACAAAACGGAATATGACAGCTTCAATGTTTTAAAATGACATGAGATCTTAGTTGGCAAATTTTTGGACCATGTGCCTCGTTTATTGATATTTCCGAGCCCACCAAAATTGGCAGATGAACACCAATATACTAATATACTATAGTTTTACAATTTAAAGATGCCATAGCAGAGGGCAGGGAAATTTGACAGCAATATTAGGTAGAGCTACAGAGGAAAACTTAAATTATAAGTGACTGAGTTCAGTAAAACATAGGAAAATATCTATATTTGGGGCTATTTGGCAACTTAAAGTTACCTTGTATGCATTTGATAACCAACAACCAGATTATTTCGCAAATTCAAAATCACAATCTTGCTTTTAAGATATGTGGCTTTTAACATGCAGGGAGATGTCAATTTGATGGACATATAACATTGCCCACGCCTCGACACAAATTTTAACGGTCCTTTTTGTAGCAAGGAGCACATTCAGACATTGCCAATGATTAGATTAAGATTTTGGGAATTCTGAGTTTCCAACTTTATACTCTGATAAATGGTAAGATATGTAACCTACAGGAGATTTGTTGGCCGTCTGAATTGTGAATCGTTTGTCACTGTAGGAAATGTTGTTGATCTCCGACCAGGGAAATCCTATCTGGGGAGCTAACCTGAATGTTATCATTGTTAACACTATTTCATGAACCTGAATAACAGTTAACAGTCAAGTAAACTGTCAAGTCTTTACTTGCCTCAGTTCAACAGTTCCACAGTTCAACAGTGTGTTGTACCGGTAGTACATTCTAATTCGTTTTGGTCAGCTAATTCTTCTTAATTTGTCAGTCGGATAGCAAAATGGCTCAAAGGTTAGCTTCCAATATAACAGTATATGTAGCTACCAAATCAGGTAATATTGCGATTTTTTGGTTAATTCTCGACAGAATTGTGGTTATAAAACTAGGAGGCGATTGAGAAGGCTCGAGGTCTCGATTTTACATTACTAGCGGGAAATAATAAATATATAGACAAATTTTGATTAATTTCTTAGATTTTATGCAATTCATTGTAGTACTTTGCATTCCTCCTCTTTCCTTTATCTTTTTCCCTCACTCCTCTCCCATCTCATATCATCCATCTCTTTCCTCCTCTTGATTCTTTTCTCCAGTTTTCCCTCTCTCACTCTTCTCTCCTCTCTCTTACTCTCATTCTCTTTCCTTCATAAAGTCCCGACTTATTAAATTATAGTGCAATAAATCGCGATTTAAAGATGATGTACGAAATGCAGGAGGTTACATCTTGTTTCTCAGAAACAAAAACGTGAAAATCATCTACATTAATCCAGGAGAAACATGCTAAATAATACACTATCATTTTCGGTTGGAGTTTTCTCAGTTTGAATTATTAGTTTTTCCTTTTTAAACTTCAATGGTTATCACTTGACTGCACAGAACCTCCCCATTCTACTATTCCACTGATTACACCGTGTCAACGAAAATGAATTTTTAAACAACCGACATATTACTTGCCTACCAGCTGCTGCGAGTGCCAGCGATAAGTGGAAACCATCACCGATGTACATGACCTTAATAATTAAAAAAGGTGATTTGCAGCTGTAACAGAGCTAATTTATCTACCTTACTTTACTAGCGATCCTATAATCCCTCGAAAATATGAAAATCAGGTATAAGGTTAACCACATGGAGGACCTTATTGGTCACGTGGTCGAGTGAGCGAGTCTACGGAGGTTACCAAGGTAATGACTCGGGACGGCGAGCATCTCGGTGTTTTACAATTAATAACGTCTAGGGCGAGTGCCATTGCGATTGGAGGCTCGAGCGGCTACTGCATCGCCACAAACTCATATGGTAGTGATAATTGCAAGGAAAATCATAATCTACTCCAAAACAGTAAGAAAGATGATTTTTTATGGGAGCCACTTAAAATAAGGGAGACTAGGAATAGAACTTCACTGCCTCAACAAGTTAAATCAAAAAGACAATATTATGAAGTACTAACTTGTCATTAAAATGGTAGATGTTAATTCCCAGAGCATCAATACCCAGCCACAGCTTGCTGCCCTTTCGGTTGTAAATCTCAAAATAGTTCACTCCGTACATGTCCAGGTCCTGAGCTATTTTCAAGAAGGACAACATCGCCTCCTCCCTGCGAGTAAATAATTTTGTTATGTAAGTGTTTATGGCCCGCAATGGTATTTTTGAGTCAAAGACTATTCAGGGAAGGTAAGCTTATCACCCCAGCCAATCATTGAGCTACAATCTATAACCCTTTCAGAAATACTTGCTGCCAAGCAGTAAGGGTGGGGTCATGTATTTAAGGTACAGAGATTTTGCAGTACATTGACTCGCTGTACTAACAAAGATGGTTTGTCTTAAGGAAGATGCTACCCGGATGAAGATTCAATGTCTCTTCTATGGTCTAAATATCAGGTACCCTTGGCTACTCAACATCACATTTGTTATCAGGCGCCAGGGAGTAGGTATGGTGTCTATCTCACAATCTCAGTGCGAGGGTTGTCCAAGAAAATGCAGATGATTGAGAAAGCAGTGGGAGTCATATACAAAAATAAGCATAATCTATGATTGGGTGTCGGCTCGGCGCATTATAGTTTGACATGATTATAATTGCCCGCCGATGCCATGATTGCCAATAACACCAAATACCCAAAATATTTCTCGAGAGTGGAAACTTAGTTGAATAGTTTAAGTTGTCAAATATTAATGGCAAGATGATGTTGTACTGTGCCAAGAGGATCAATTTAAGCTTTGAACATTACTTTTGACATTAAATTGTTCATGTTAACGAGACACTTAACTATTAATGTCACGATGTAGTGATGATGTAGCAAATTAGGGTAAGGTGGGGGAACTGGGCAGTGTAGGATTTGATTGGGACAGAGAAAAGTTAAACATAACTAATTGCCGCCTATAATGAAATTTGAAGTCTTCACATGGACATGACAGGATGATCTTAACAAAGTTGAAATCGAGTAAAAATGCTTGACGAATTTCAGTACATTTTGGTTAAATGTGAAATTTCCATTTTTCCATTGTCCCAAAAATAATAAATTGTGAATGAGACAAGTCGTTTCAGCATTAAAGAGCATGACATTACAAGTTGATACCTGAGTTGATCCTTGTGCTCGAGCCAACAGTCCACTATTTTCTCCTCCCATTGACTGTGTGTAAGACGATGTTGCTGAATTACCCTGGCGATGTTAAAAGTAATTAAAATTAAATGTGGTTTCAAGCGGGGAAGGAACCTTTATAGGTTCTCATTTCGAGCAAGCTCGACTCCCAGAGATTTTCACTGAATGATAACAGGTGTGTGATGTTGTTGTGGGTGGGCCGAAGGATCAATCCACTACATAATGTGAACGAAGCAGATATTTGAACGGACACGATTTTCGCTGATAGTCAATTCAGAAAATTCATGGACAGGCACCGTGCCGAGTCGGGTTTGAATCAACAATCTCTGCATTGTCTAGATCAGTGCTCTACCAACTTATCAATTAAGCAACCGCATGATAGTATACATTGAGTTTTCTTTGATGTTAATTTTGTTTGATTCTTTTTTCTAACGAAATACGTTTTTAACTTTTTAGCGAAATTGTCAGTTAAGTGCTTCAGTGGGGGAAAACGGGATAAAGTCCAAATATGGGCATAAAACAGGCAACAAGTGATATATTGTTGAAAACATTTACAGGCTACAAATGGTCTATGAAAACTGACGGCTAATGATTATGCATGATCATTGACAATCGATAAAGCCCTGTCAAATGTTCTTATTCAGCATATGGAAAACTAAACAATGTAAAGTAAAGATTCTAACAAAGTTTTGCAATTTTGAAGCAGTTGTACTCATCTATAAATATCTTTTGTCTTTCATCTATGGGAAAAGGAATTAGATTTTTGAGGACTAGTGTTTAACATGATTTTTTCATCTAATTTTCTTCATGAAATTTACACATCGATATGAAAGTTATTTGCTTCGTTTGTCTTCCTTATATGGAGTCGAAAAGAAAGTAAACGGGGAAGAAAAAAATTCTACACAGTACCCAAATACTTCGTGGAGAGTTAAAAGCAAAAAAGCAATAGGTCATCAAGAATTTTGACTAAAACATCTCGTAACAACAATGCGGCAGCAGCTCCCGGTATGCACTGAACATTCATCCTCATTGTTCGTACCTTCTAGAATTGATAATTCCAAAATTGGTTCGATGAGAAGCATTGGCAGAAAAAAGTGTTTTTACTGGTAGGACGATTTTAGAAACTTCGGTCAACTGTATCTTTCGGTTGGTGGCGATTTCTCTGTGGCCATCCATTATGAAAACTACGTTAGAACGATATTCAATTGAAGTAGGAATCCTACTGTATCGCAATTCAACTTTTTGCAGTGGTGATTTGAAGCTGTCAAAGTAATATTGTTTGTGCCTCAAAAAGAGTATAATTCTTGCAGAGGTCTGCTTCAATTTAAATAGCTGGTCCATCAAAATAGAACGAGCATACATGGCAACGAATGTACGATAGCTATATTTTATATATGTACGCTAAAAATAGCTTGCAATGGGTGTGAAGAGTTTGGCAGCAAATCTTTAAGTGAACTCTTCAAAAGAACATATTGAAAATATGGTTGCTTTTCTTTAAAAAGCAAAAGACACAAAAAACATGAAGAAAGATCAAAACTGTCCTCCTCTGTGGAACTACCTGACGGGAAGGAGACTGTCGATGTCCAGCAAACTCGTGTGATACATCTCGGGGTCGAAATCTCCGAACTTTTCTTGGCACTGAAAAAAATCAGGCGTTTGATTTTTAAACAAAATTGAAGCATACGTCTTGTACAGGCTACATATTTTATATCCTGTTGACACAAGCAATTGTGGACAGATCGCATACTTTTGACAGTACCTATAGCTAAATATGCAAACCAATCGAATAATCGCATGATCGTACATGATACAGTGCTGGATAGTGGATACCCCGTCAAACAAGTTCAATACGTTTACGTGCTATGTTTCGTGAGTAATAGCGACTGATGGATGAATTTAAATATAATTTCTGTGATTTTCTGCCAACTAAGATTATGCCACCCACATAGTAGTTTATGGAATATTTCCCCGTTCAACAAAAATTTGAAAACCGTTTCATCAAAGAAATTCTAAATATTTAACCCACGTCAATATGATTGAAAGTTGAAACTGTTACTATAAAATTAAACTGTCTTAAACTGTGTTTAAAAAAGAAACCGTCTTTAAAAAATGCAACTGTGTCTATACCTGTATACAATGAAATGTTTTTATACAATGAAACTCTTTCCATACGATATACCTGTTATTATACGACAAAAAAGTTGTTATATTGTTGGTGCAACAAATTGCAATGCAACATTTCAATACATTCATATATGAACAACACTTACAGTTGGATAGCGGGACGTATTTGATCAACATTGCTTTCATTAACCCTCAAACTACAGAAATATGTATTTATTGGGTATCATATAAATTTAGGGATGTCCACGATGATGATATTAGTTTTGATCCTAGCTTAGCGTCTCAACAGCACCTGCCACCTTTCTCGTGCACATACCACATAAGTTTAGGATAACAGTCAATGTATAACATACGATATCATTTATCTTTTTTGAGTATTGAAAATTGAGAGGTCCTACCGGCGCTCGACCGGCGCCCTACCGGCAACGGGATTCGACCGTAGTATCCGACTATCCGAATTATCATTGTAGCAAGATGAGAAGTGTGCAGTGTGACTGTTAACAATGTTTATCTGAACTGTCGATATCTGAAAACCACCAGTTGTACCGTCTTTACGGAATACTTGGACTTCTGGGGCATTTCTCATTCATTATTGGGGCGGCTTAAATTTCAACAACATGGCCAATGTATCATTTTTGTATTGTCTTTGATGTGTTAAGGAGTTTGAAGCGTGTGCATATTTTACGATTGAACTGATGGTATAGATTTCCAAATTTCAAAGTATGAAGGCTGATCCCGCCAATATGACATTATACAACATGATATAATGACATCGTACAAGCCTGCCTGGCAGTGCCTGCCCTGAAGGTAATAATCTGCATTACAAACAAAATTTAACCCTTTTATCCGAGTATTTTCACTTATAAACCTCACAATTTTGCTTCCAAATGGAGAGGGGACCTTTTTTAGGTCCTCAATTCGAGCAAGCTGGACTCCCAAAGGTGTGCACCGATTCGTAACGGGTGTGTTTTGTTGAGGATGGGCCCAAGGATCAACCAAGTTGAATGATGTGTACGGGGCAGATATTCGAATGGGCACGATTTTCACTGATAGTCAATTCAGGAAGATCATGGACCGGGACCAATTTTTAAATTGAATTTCAGCTGATTATTAAAAACTAAGATGTTACTCTTAGTCGAATCTGCCATGCGGACTCCCCCTATTGTAATGGAAAGCCACAAGATTATAACTAAAGTACAGTGAAGATGGACACTAACAAAGTGTGAAGAATCAAACTAACACACTAAGACTAAAACTAACACAGTATGAAGCGAGAAGAACTGATGTTTCTGGTGGACAGTACACTTCGTCGCTTATCACCAACTCTTTTATTTCCAGATAAAACAACCGCTGAAATTTAGATCGAGTATGTTATTGAAGTTCACTTATAAAAAAGTATTGATTATCAGAGATTGCATGTATATATTACTAATTTTTGCACCATTATTTGCCCTATATTTGTAATTTGTGCAATATGCTATAACACTGACCAGTGTAACGTCCTGAATGATATTAAAAGATACATCCTCGGGGTAAAGCTTCACTTTAAATCTGAATCTCCACGGGTACTGCTTCTGTAGATTCTGGTCCTTCACCTGGAGGAATGTGATCATTTAACTTCTACAGAGCTTGAAATGTGTACTATTAAATATCTCTCTCTACAGACTAGAAATCAGCTGCTTGACCGCGCGAAAATACTGTCAAACAAGCTTGATGAAGCACTTGTGAAAATTAGCGGTTTCTTCAAGACTGGCAGGCTACTTGTGTCGTGACAGTGTGACTAACTATAGGCACAAGACGGAGGAACACTAACTATAGCAGTATATATATTATATATATATATATATATATATGAAGCGTAGTTAACCATATATAGCTGTAACCAGTGTTATAGCATAGCGTAGTTTCAGCCAACAAGTAGTGGTAAAGAACACGCTTGTCAACTATCTGTCTGTTCATGTGTCTGTCTGTAGCTGTCCATATTTCTGTCTGTCTGTGCGTGTGTCTGTTTCTCTGTCCATGTTTCTGTCTGTCTGTGCGTGTGTCTGTTTCTCTGTGCATGTTTCTGTCTGCTGTGCATGTGTCTGTCTGTGCATGTCCCTTTGTTATTATATATACTCTGCATGTGCTCAGTACTGCTAGCGTCCTGGTTTCTCTTTAAGCAACTTAATTCCCAGCAGCTTTTTTCGGACGAAGATGGATACGGCGTAGAGAAAATAAGAAAAGGAACGTGTTTTTATTGCGGTACAGGAATAAGAAATGTTTTCAAAAATTCTGGCGCAGTGTTTTAACACACAATTCAGTGCCCTCTTAGCCGTTTTATATCTGATACCTGGTAGAAATCCGGGAACATAATTTTGCTCAGCATCATTCTGATGATTCACAGATTTTCCAATTCGCAAGTAAACTTACCTTTTTGTTCATCCTCAGCCAAGACGTCACACCCTTGTTGTCAACATACTGTAATCCAAAGTACCAAACCTCTTTCACCCCAATCGTATGACAAATCTGAGGGGAGTACAGTTAGGTCATTCGCTCACTACACCCAAATGCCATTCCGTTGTCTTTTAATACAAAGCAGTTATTCATTCAACATAATCTATGCATTATTTGCCTGTAGCATTTCATAATAGATCTAATTAGCATTCATTAATTACATACGACAGGTAAAGCATGTTAGCTACGAAAATTAGAAGTCTGGCACACAGCGGCGTAGAAACGCCCCAACTTTAGAAGAAAATTAAAGATTACTTGAACATTACAGACAATTGACTGTTAGTAGTTAGCAGGGTGAGAGAGAGAGAGAGAGAGAGAGAGAGAGAGAGAGAGAGAGAGAGAGAGAGAGAGAGAGAGAGAGAGAGAGAGAGAGAGAGAGTAGTAGAGAGAGAGAGAGAGAGAGAGAGAGTAGAGAGAAGAGTAGTAGACG